>JRZD01010003.1:0-24159 GCA_000826945.1 Eimeria nieschulzi
TTAAAAATTGATTTGGGGCCAGGATTCGTCCTCCTGGTTGGACATAATTTCGCTTGCCCTCAGGCACGCAACCGGTTCGGATCGAGGCACTGACATTGTAAAATAGGGTGCTAAAGCTTCAGGTTATGGCTTGTCTGCCTTATGTAATTATTATTATCAGTCAACTCAGTTATTTAGTATGCTGGGGAGGGATTGGAGGCGCCTGCGAGACTTGTTTGGGGTATCGGATGCACTGTAGATGGTATGTTGAGCTGTTAAAAGGTGTTTTAAAATAAAAGCTCATAACTTATAAGGGCTGGAGGCTGTTTGAGAGAGCGGCCCTAAGTACCGGAACAGCATGAAGGGGCGGGCAGCCCCATAGGGACTGAGTGGTCCAACTTCGTGACAGAACTTTGTGTTTTGTTTTGCTCGTAAAAAACTTTGCCAACATTTATCAGCTTATTTTTCAGATATACGAGCAAGGTTAGAATGTCTGTGGAATTTTTAGAGAAGCTGAAATAGCTTTGCGGACTCCAAGGCCATAAATCTATTTAAAATGTTTTGTCCCAAGCGTAGATGAGCTTATGGCTGGGCTTAAAGGATACTGGGGTGTAGCATTTTTTAATATAGTTAAAAAGCTTTGTCAACAATAGATTATCGGAGCTGCAAGATTTCAGACCGTGCAGCCTTCAACGTTAAGGCCGATGGCGTGAGGTGTTCCTTTGGACTATCATTCTTTTGAGATGCCTTGGGAATATTTTAATCCATTCTGAAGAGCAAAACAGGTTATTATATTTTTACAACAGATTTTCATCGTTATATAACTGCCCAGATCATAATTGGGAGTCTAGGGTAGCTGCTGGTCAAGACACGGAGCTACCTAGTACTTGCGCTTCCCTGAGCCCATTTTCAGATCCCTGAGTGGCCGCCTGTTTTAAATGGTGGATATTAAAAAGAGCTTTTACTCTTTGGGTTTGCAGAGGTTGAAATTCCGTCGCTCTGGTAACCTGTTAACAGCCTTAAAAACATAAACTAGATTTAATATTGCCATACAACAGTAGCCTCGAAATGCGGGCAAGAGCTCATTTAAGCCTGGAACAGAAAGAATTACAGAAAAAGGGTGTCTGAGAGTTTGCAAAGCTGCTCCAAGTCTAAGACCTCTACAGCCCTAACCTTACAGATACACTTGAAACATGCACTGATAAATGTTAGCAATGCCTTAGTATGTAAGCAAACTCCAAACATAAGGTTCTATCACCATGTTGGATCTATCAGACCCTAAGGGACTGCGTGAAAACCTTCCCTACTATCTACAATTTGAGACAGGCAGCCCCTCAGGGATCTGAAGGCCGCTCAGGGAAACTTAGTACTAGGTAGCTTCCTGTCCTGACCACCAGCTGCCCTAGACTCCCGCTGACGATTTAGGCAGCCATCTAACAATCAGAATCTGTTGTAAATAATAGAATAATCCGTATTCCCTTACACGATGGGACTAAAGTGCTTCCAAGGGAACACCTCACAGCCTGCACCTTGCTCATAAAACTGCAGGGTCTGAAAACTCTAAAGTCCGATAATCTGTTCTTGACAAATTTTACCAATTATATTAACCAAACGTACACCTCGGAAGCCTTTAAGCCCAGCCATAAGCTCAGTTACGGCTGGGACAAAACATATTTCACAGATTCAGGGCCTTGGAGTCCGCAATGCTATTTTAGCTTCTTTAAGGCTTCCAGACATTCTAACCTTGCTCATATATATAAAGAGTGTGCTGATATATGTCCTCAAAGTTTTCTATACGAGTCATAAGCTCACTTACGGCTGGGACAACACATATTATTTCATATATTCAGTGCTTTGGAGTCCACAAAGCTATTTCAGCCTCTCTGAAACTTCCACAGACATTCTTTCCTTGCTCATATATCTAAGCAATGTGCTGATATATTTCCTCAAAGTTTTCTATACAAGCCAACGCTCATTTACATCCGTAACAAAACATATTATTTCATAGATTCAGTGCTTTGGAGTCAACAAAGCTATTTCAGCTTCTCTAAGACTTCCACAGGCATTCTAACCTTGATCATATATCTAATCAATTAGATGATATATTTCCTCAAAGTTTTCTGTACGAGCCATAAGCCCATTTACGGTTGGGACAAAACATATTTCATAGATTCAGTGCTTTGGAGTCCGCAAAGCTATTTCAGCTTTTTTAAGACTTCCACAAACACTCTAACCTTTTCATATATCTAAACAAGGTAGAGATAAATGTTCACAAACTTTTACATACGAGCAAAATGAAAACATAAAGTTCTGTCACTAAGTTTGTCCACTCAGTCCCTATGGGGCTGCCGGCCTCTTGAAGCTGTTTCAGTGCTCAAGCGTGCCCTCTTAAGCAGCTTCCAACCTTTGTAAGTTACAGGGTTTTATTTTAAAATAAAATTGAACTTATCAACACCTTAATTAAATGAAAAACCTAAACGATCCCAATCAGTTAAACCTATTTCAGAATTAATTCTCTTAATGCCAAAATAATCGAACCTCCTATTAAAATTATAATTCACATCTTTACCAAATCATTTTGACTTTATAATAATTTAATAGATTTAACTTATTAACTTAATCATCACCCAAAACTCGAGCACGGCACAGGCTCAGTGCTTAACTCGAGCACATCTGAGCCCTGATTATAGTGTTCTCTCTAAGGACTGCCGGCCTGTTGCAGATATTCCGGTGCTCAAGGCCGCCTTCTCAAGCAGCCTCCAGCCCTTATAAGTTATAGGCTTTTATTTTAAAATGCAATTATGCCCCTTAATACCTTACTTAACTCTGAGCTTTGAAGGCCTCAACATTTTCGACCTCTTTCGGAGTTAATTCACTTAACAACGATACAATTCATGCACTCCCTCTTTAATGATAAACATATTTGGTGCATCACTCTAACTCTGTAACAATGTAACATACTTAAACTTATTGCCAAAACATCGCACGAAGCGCGAGCACGGCAGAGGCTCGATGTTTAAGCTAAACACACATGAGCCGTGACTGTACTGACCTTCACTACACTCGTCCCTCCTTCTGGTATAGCCGCACCTCGACAAGAATAGAACCACCCTTGCCGAGCATCACCATTCAGTAAACTGAAAGCTAGGACTATCTTCAGTTCCTCAAGTTCCTCGTTAAATCAAGAATAGGCCGCAGATAGGCCACGAAGTCCTCTATAACTTGATAATCAGGTCGGTCATCATACTTCTGCGGTCTGTATAAACGCATCCATTCCACTTTAACTTTTTCCTCCTCTCCTCCCGCTGCCTCCGACGTCACCATATTCACCCATACCTGTGCCTGGGCCGGCGAGGGACCGCTCTAAACGGTGGATGCTGGCGAGCCGTTGATCTCCATTACTCAGGTTCTAAAATCGTTTACATACCATAAAGACAAACTTGTGTTAATAGTTTGGGTGTGCGTAACCCAACAGGCCGCCAGACAGCCTGTGGGTCTGTATTTAGTTCATTCTCTTTCCCGGTGGTGTGCAGGGTAAGAGTCTGGGGACTAGGAAAATGCGGTGCTACCGAATTGAGCCCTCGTACTAAGGCCTCTGCTTGAAGGCCATAAGTACTAACACGAAACAATAAAGCTATGAATAGTTAGTCCCCAAACATGTCTGCCCGTATCTAATTTGCCGTTATGCGGTCATGCCTACCTGAGCACAGCCAAGCGGCAAGGGGATTCGGTCAAGATCAGGCCAGCTGCATCTTCGGCACTGACGCATCCGAGTAGACAACCTGAAGAGCTGGCCTACTGCTCCTCACCTACACAGGATTAACCCTTCCACTCATAGATAATTTTGGACATTAAGTAGGACGAACGAGTCTAAGTGATAACAAACAGACCAACATTGCGATACCGAACATACCCATTAACATGCAGAAAATCCTTCAAGCTTAGCTATGGCAAGGAGAGCGACCAATGGTGCTATCCATAGACCAAAAATTATTTTCTTCAAGAGGCCGTGAAATGGCATATTATAATACAGTGTGCCTTCGGGCCATGGGAAAGCACTCCTGTATGAGACAGGAGTCTGGTGTTACAGGGTCTTAAACAAGGAAGCTAGAAGCTACATCTCTACTCATCACAAAGATACATCTGCAATTATATCACTGATACGCCATATTTAAAGTACTTAAAGAGATGTCGGTAGCTCCCAGGAGCATCGAAGTCTTGACTTGAAGTGCTGACCTTCCCCCCACCGAATTTCTATAACCGTTCCACTTGGTAGCAACGCGTGGTTCTAGTTCCCGTTGAATCGGCAATAATTAATAAAAATAATTAAACATAAACTGTCACGGTTAAATAAGCGCAACTGGCTGGAAAACACCGGCCGTTGGTCGGTGCTCCCTTTCATGTGGTCTTGCCTCGCTGGCGAAAAGGCCGCACAACAGGGACCCGTCTGTATCACTTCATAATTTCTGAGGATCTCTTTCGTCGAATATCTGTATTTTAAGTACCACGGACTCAAAGACAAGGTAGAACTAAGGACAAGGTCGTATAACTGGCACTCTCAAATTAGTCCTGTAGGTAAGCAGAGCTGGGCGTGCGGCAGTCAGCAGCCACCCAGCACCACCACCGCCACAACCCCTGAAATGCTGCTTCCGTTGAGCAAGGCTCCGTTGCCTTAATTCCCCAAGGCGAAAGGTTCTCTTCGTTGGTTTTCTTTTACTCAGTTTCCTAAAGAAACTGTTCTGTCGAGGCAGGACTCGGCACAGTTGCGTGCGCCTGCGGTGTCTGGTGCCCCTTCTTGCCTGCAGCAGGGCGCTGACCCATCGCCGCCCTTTGCGTGCAGCAGCCCTTCCCTGTCACTTCTTTCTTTCGCGAAGATGAGAGAAATCGTTCACGTTCAGGGCGGCCAGTGCGGCAACCAGATTGGCGCCAAGTTCTGGGAGGTCATTTCGGATGAACATGGCATAGCCCCGGTAAGGAGCCCCGCCATTTACCTGGAACTGCCGCGTTTTCTCGCGGTGCACATGCGAATCTGAGACGCACTCATGAACTGCCTGCTGAATATTGTTTTATATGACGTCGAGATGGATTATTTGCGAGGTTGCAAGGGTGCAGTAGAGGGTCAGCCAGGTGGCTTGTCCCGTGCGCACAGCCCTCGCCTGCAGCTTTCATGAATACATGAGGCCGCCTCGCATTAATTCACTTTAGACTCTGCTGTGTATTTTTGTTTTATGCTCTGTTACTTGTTGTCGGTTTCCTGCTATACATGCAGTGACCAGTACTGGCCGGCCTCACGGCCCACCCTTGCAGCCCCTTTTGGATCCCTACACATCTAACACAGTTCGAGATTATATTGAATCTCAGTCTGCATTATTTTACCCATTGAATTGCTTATTTTTATGATAGTTGCTGCTCCCTCGAAGTTGAAGATTTCCACTGGTCGACGGTATTTTATTTTTGAGATGTGCATGTTTCTCCTTGTTTTCGCACGGTTGAATTTTTTTGCTGTGCTGTGTCTCACAGAGTGGCACCTACAAGGGCGACAGTGATCTTCAACTTGAGCGTATTTCTGTTTTCTATAATGAGGCCACTGGTGGACGTTACGTTCCTAGGGCCGTCCTCATGGACCTGGAGCCTGGAACGATGGACTCTGTTCGTTCTGGCCCTTTTGGGCAACTGTTTCGCCCTGACAACTTCGTATTCGGGCAGACTGGTGCTGGAAACAACTGGGCCAAGGGTCACTACACCGAAGGTGCGGAATTGATTGACTCTGTGCTTGACGTCGTGCGAAAGGAGGCTGAGGGCTGCGATTGCCTCCAGGGCTTCCAGGTTACCCACTCGCTCGGTGGTGGAACAGGAAGTGGCATGGGAACACTGCTTATTAGCAAGGTCCGCGAGGAGTATCCTGATAGGATTATGGAAACCTTTTCTGTTTTCCCTTCCCCGAAGGTTTCTGACACTGTCGTTGAGCCCTACAATGCTACTCTTTCCGTCCACCAGCTTGTCGAGAACGCGGATGAAGTGCAGGTTATTGACAACGAAGCTCTCTACGACATTTGCTTCCGTACTTTGAAGCTGACCACTCCCACCTATGGTGATCTTAATCACCTTGTCAGTGCAGCAATGTCCGGGGTTACTTGCTCTCTCCGTTTCCCTGGCCAGTTGAACTCTGACCTCCGCAAATTGGCTGTCAACCTCGTGCCATTCCCCCGCCTGCACTTCTTCCTTATTGGCTTTGCCCCATTGACTAGCCGTGGCTCCCAGCAATACCGCGCCCTGACCGTCCCGGAGCTGACTCAGCAAATGTTCGATGCGAAAAACATGATGTGCGCCTCCGATCCTCGCCACGGGCGCTACCTTACTGCTTGCGCTCTTTTCCGTGGCCGCATGAGTACCAAGGAAGTTGATGAGCAGATGCTGAACGTCCAGAACAAGAACTCTTCCTACTTCGTTGAGTGGATCCCGAATAACATGAAATCCGGCGTTTGCGATATTCCTCCTAAGGGTCTCAAGATGTCTGTCACTTTCGTCGGCAACTCTACCGCCATTCAGGAGATGTTCAAGCGTGTATCCGACCAGTTCACTGCCATGTTCAGGCGCAAGGCTTTCCTCCATTGGTGCGTTTCCCGTCTGCCTAAGTCTTTTCTATAGTTGTGATTGTTTTCAGGATCTCCGAAAATATTCACCCGCTGGTTGTTTCGTACTATTGTACTCTCAGGTACACTGGCGAGGGTATGGACGAGATGGAGTTCACTGAAGCTGAATCCAACATGAACGATCTTGTTTCCGAGTATCAGCAATACCAGGTAATTTTATCACGAGTGCCCCGTATATAAGATGGTTCTTCAATGGCGTAACCCTATCCACTTCCATCCAATCTTGTTTACTTTTTTGTGCAGGATGCCACCGCTGAGGAAGAGGGAGAGTTCGATGAGGAGGAAGGTGCCATGGATGCAGAGGCCACAGCGTAATAGACTTTGAACAGTCTTTAACTAGCTTTACTCATGTGTCTTGGGATGGTGGCTTTCGTCACGGGTTTGAACTCGGTCTTCCAAAGGCTTCCTTGACATCCCATATCAGAATCGGACACACTGAATCAGGGAAATAGTGTCTTGTTACCTTGCCAGCCAATTCTTTGAAGAGATTTCGGGTAGTTACTCAGCGAGGTCTGGTCTATCGTTTATGTAGGTAAAGACAATGGGGGCCAATACGCTTGCCGCAATTGATGGCGCTCGCATCGCCGACAGCCTTGGCTGCGTTGGCTTCCTTGGTGCTGGTGCAGCGGTGTTTCTGCGTTACCAGCGTCTGACTTGGCTAATCACGCTCAATTTCTCAAGTAGAATGCTGTCTGTGGGGTCTTCAAAGATCATCACAAGACTAATAGTAGGGAGGTCTCCTCTCAAAATTGCAGCAGAAGAGGGATTACTTGCTATACACATGCGGGAGCAACTGGTCCCAGGCGTTTTAGCATTTGAACTCGCGTATACTACTTTTGCACTACTATATACAAACGATTCTCGCACTAGCCATGAAAATCTAGAGAACATTCAGGTCCGTTAGTTTAAATATGGCCGCTCAACTATTTGGTAGTTGACGCAGTACATCATTACTAACAGAAGAAAATGACCTCTAATAGAGTTTTTCTCAGTTTGTCATTGCAAAGGGGACAGTACAGATACTCCTGGTCGATCCATTTGCTTAGGATAGTAGAAATTCCTGCGAAGGTTCACTTCTTCGGCGGGTTTTATGCCGCTGCTTTGTTGTTGGGACATTTCCGTAGAAAGCCAGGTACCCCTGGTTTGTTCCGTTATACTGGGGAACACATACAAAGTTTATACAACCGTTAACCTAGCTCCGTCTGCTTTCGGCAATCAGATTATGGCATTTGCTGCGAGGCTATGGCGCCAGCCCGCTCTTCTTTGTCCTTAACGTTCCGCAACTCTCGATCGAGTTCCAACACCACCCGGGATAGAGCTTCTGGGTGTACTCCTTGTCCCAGAAGATTTAGCAGGATGCACAAGGATTCTCTGTCGAGCCCGGTACCAAGGATAGTCGAAATCTCCATGAGGAGGTCTACAGTTTCAGCAGAGGTCGCAACACTGCCATGAAAAGACAACGGATAATTATCCATATTGCCACAGCATACAGAGCGGCGTTATCAGGAGGGAACCCTGAAGGGCCAGAAAAAGTCGGTTGGAGGCATGGACCTCACGTATGACTCTCTCTTTGTCTAGAAAGGTGTCCAGCAAACATAAGTTCAGCAATTCAGTGTCTGTTTCTAAGAAAGAACGTCTAGTCCTTTGAAAAAAGAAAAAGAGGGCTCTGGAGCTCAGATTCACACTGGGGCATCGCCTTGCGGGCGAAATAAAATGCTGTTCTTGTATAGAAACAGCACCCACGCACAAACCGGTGAAAAAGTCAGTTAATTTCAAAAGACACAACCACTTCTTCTCATGTCACATTTTTCACCAAACAATAATTGCAAGGTTCCTCCAGCCTCCACTGGATATCTGCATGCAGCCAGAAGCCTAGTCCAACTACAGGACAGGAGCAGTTTTGGCAGTCGCTGTTAATGCCTAGCGTTAAGCACATACTTTGTACTTTAGAAATTACGAAAACGAACCATCAAAACCTTGATAACAAAGAACAAAGATAAGAATTGCTCCCGGACCGGCTGGATGGCCGAGTGGTCTAAGGCGCTGCGTTTAGGCCGCAGTCCGAAAGGGCGTGGGTTCGAACCCCACTTCAGTCAGTTTGTGAATTCCATGGCTTGTTAGCTGGCTGCTTGAAAACGATTAATTACAAACCCTCAGAGCTAGTTGCTTTGTACCCAACAAGTGGTAACAAATGCGTGCCATTAGGAAATAACAAAACACAATTAACCAAAATTTTAAGCCCTCATTCTGGATTGCAGAACGTCTCAGTAGCATGAGTAGGCAAGACAAGCAGCCGCATTTTTGAGAATCCTGCTTGCCACACATGAAGTTCAAGTCGCAGCACTCCTGACTTCTTTCAACTACCTAATGGCATTAGAGAGCAGCATTCGTTGCCGTTACACGCTTGTTTGCTTGACAGCTATATTCACGCCATTAGGATGGTATTTCTAAACACCTGTAAATATGTTGTGATCTACTGAGATGTGTGAAACATATTCAAGGTATGGGAATGTGGTATTTGCTGCTATGTCGAGGTTGAGCCAAATATTGGCGTTGTAACGGAGCTGTACAGGGAGGGGAAAGCGGCTTGTCAACGATACGTCCCTAGGACGACTGGTTAACAGCTTTGTGCCATAAGGTAGAAAGCGGATGAATGATGCAGCAACGAATATAACACTAGATAGGCGCTAGAAGCAGTTTACGCTGTTAAGCAACACAATTATGGTGAACCACATCTCCATATGTCCAGTTGCAAGTCACACATTGTACAAAAGGATGAAGAATACTCTATTCCTGGTTCGGTAATTGGTCTAAAGCTCCCTCTATGGTCAAAGGTACTTCAGGATCCCCGCTTAATACGAACTAAGAAGCATTTCAGTTGCTTTGCATATGGGGTTAGCTCTTTTCAGGCACGCAAAACTACCTTAATCTACCTCCCTCGTTTAGATCTCCAACACAACCCAGAAGAAGGTTGTGGCGCGCAAATTCAAAAACAAACGGCGGTGGCTTGACGGCTCAACGTCAGCGAGACAAAACGGATTTCTGCACACATTTGTGAGTGCTTGGCATATGGGAATACGCCTTTGCAGAGACGCAAAACCACCTCACCACCTCGTTGAGCTCTCCAGCACTATCCAGGAGAAGGTTGCGACGTGCGAATTCAAAAGCCAACGGCGGCATTTTGACGGCTCAACATCAGCGGGATAAAACAGATTTCTGCACACATTTGCGAATGCTTGGCATATGGGATTAGCCATTTGCAAGCACGCCAAACCACCTCATAGCCTCGTTGAGCTCGTTAACACCACCCAGAAGAAGGCTGCGGCGCGCGAATTCAAAAGCTAACGGCGGCATTTAGACGGCCCAACATCAGCGATAAAAACAAAACCTAGTTCTGCAAGCACTGCAGTTACTTGCCATACCGGATAAGCCCTTTACAGGCACACAAAACCCCCTCAACCTTACCGCCTTGTTGAGCTCTCCAACACAACCCAGAAGGTTGCGGCGCGAAAATTCAAAAGCCAATCAAAAGCCAACGGCGGTGTCTTGACAGCTTAAAATCAGCGATATTATGAGACCTACATATGGGTCAAGACGCGATCGAGGTAACATCTGAATGCTGCCATCGCCGTCAACTGGGGAAGTCGGTTGGAACTGTTGGCGCACTGCTGGCTGCCGAGTGGAAGTAACGGAACTCGTAGCTCCCGGGGCTGATTGCGGCATAAACTGGGAATCTGTGGATTCGACTGCAAGGCGGAAAAATAGGGAGATCCAGAAACACTGGCATGGAAGTAATCGGATACTTTGAAGGGTTGCTTTGCGGTTGAGGACTGCCTATCACCTCAATCGATATCATTCTTGAAAGTAGAATCCTCCTGTGAACCTTCCCCTGCCGTTTCACCCAAAAACCTTGAATACACGGTGCGTCTAGGGGTGGGAATGAGCTGTTCTCCATTATTGGGAAGTTCAAAGCGGGAATACAACTTCGGACTAGGCAGCGGGAAGGTAGGAGGAATGCGGCCACTGGGGTGAGTGGTGGCGTGCTCTAGATTATGATGGGGCGTAGTAGTCAATGGGCCTGTAGGAGAACTGAGGGCAAAGGGCCGATGGATGCTCAGGTCATTATCGGGGGATTCCAAGGGGGAAAACAACAGCGAACTAGCCAGCCGGGAAGTAGGCGAATTGGAGCCACCATGGCGAAATCCGCCCTGTTCTCCACCATTGGAGCGGACAAAGCGGGAATGCGCCCCATAATTCAGCGATGAAATAGGAAGATTGAGGTCGCTGGGGCGAGTGAGGGGCTGGTCTCCACCATCCGTGGGGTTAAATGGGGAAAGCAACGGCCCAGCAGGCAGCGCAAAAGTTGGAGCCAACGGGTCATTAGGCAGCGGCGGAAGAGAAGAAGTAATGGCAGGGATTGAAGAAATGGATGTATTAGCTGAAGTATTCGCGGCATCAGCTGATCCATCTGAAGCACTCGAGGATTCAAAAGAAAGCGGGGCATCAGCCAAACCACCCTGAACGTCACCGGGTTTGTCATCGTCGTCGCCGGAGCCTGAGAAATCCGTATCCGAATCTCTTCTTGAACTCCTGTTTCCCCACATGTCAGTGCTTACGTCGAAAATTTCGAGTTCAAGTTCATCGTTTAACACATCTTGGAAGCCATTAATTATTTCCTCGGCATGAATGCGTTTCTCTCTGTCTGGCTCCAGAAGTCTGCAAATTAGCTCCCTCCATCGGAAGTTGATCCCTACGTCTTCCAGGTCCTTCCTTACATCATCAACATTGGCTTGAAGTGTTGCGATTTGGGAGGGTGGGTCAGGATGATATAGTATATCGGCAAGGTTATAAGGGAGTTTACCTTCCATCATGATTTCGTACAACAAAACTCCAAGGCTCCACATGTCCGAACTTGGGTCAGCTTTGAAAGTAAAATTCTCTGTTTCCATGGCGCTAATCAGACAGGGATCTGTGGTGATGGCTGAGAAACGTAGTTCTGTTGGAAATGAGTCTCCAAAAGGCACGCTCCATTCGAACCCCGTCAAAACCATGGACCCATCGCTACGAAACCAGAAGTTAGAAGAATCGAGTTGGTTATGGCTAAGCCCAGCGTGTTGAAGTTGTAAAACCGTCCTCAGAACGCTCCGACCAATATACGCTTTAAATCCTGTGTTGTAATCCTTCTGATAGGTAAGGAAATTGCCCAGGCTCAAACTTGGCCCTTCGATCACTTCCACCGTGGAAAAAAAACTGGCGTTTTCGCCAGGAATAACAGGGGTAAAATCACCTATGGAAGCTACCAACTGAATACCGGCAACTCCTCTATTCGAGGCAGCTTCCGATGGACTCATACCGTCACATGCTTGCAGCTCGCCTTGCAGTGAACGTCGAATAAGGGCGCGTGCCTGTGATTGCGCAAAATCGAAATCAGGCGAGTTGTATGGCGGCAACATTCGAATACGCATGGCATATGCCTCCATAGTTTCCTCGTCTTTGACCTCCAGTAAAATACTGGAGTATCCCTCGCCAAGAAATCTGGTGACAACGAATGCTTGCGATCCGTCTTCCAAGCTGTGGGATCCTACTTTCCTTCTGTTTGTAAGAGTTAGTTTCATGCCGATCAGGTCATCTGTCATCTTATCAGATAATGCCTTCGCCAGTTCAGCCATCACTTGTGCTTCCGCCTGGCTCGGGGCTGGGGGTTCACTTTCATACCGTTTTACAATGTTCGCAAGTCCCTCTTTTGCTATTCTAAAGGCAACAAAATGCTCATCGTCGACAGACTCGACGGGTTGCGCCTCCCAACTTGGCTTATCGAGACGAACAGGCGTCTTCGGCGTCAGCAACTCCTCTAAAACGACCTTTTCTGGCAGCGGTTTGACACTTAAACAACAAAGCAACACTAGCAACGGCACCAAAACTGGAATTAATGCCAAAAACCAACTCTCGAACTTTGAACGTGGCGGCAAGACTATGTCCAGAGGAAATCCAGGCTGGCTCTGGATATTTGAATACTCAGCCGATCCTTTTCCTGTCGTACTGAAAACATCGGTGAAAAGAGTGGGACCATTTTTGCCTGACACATCAAAATCCTCTCCGACTGTATATTCATGGCCTCGCCTTCGATGCTCCATGTTGAAAACAGCGTAGCTTTGATGCGAAAAGAATCGACGATTCTACGAAATATTCGTTCCACGCTACGTACAGCTGGCGGTCACCTCAACCGTCAAACTGAAGCATGCCATACAAAGAAATTTCTTTTCAACAAGTATTTCAAAAGGCTTCCATGTTAAGAAACCTACGGAAAATGGCGAGGGCAATCTGCCAGCTGCGTTCGATTGCGGCCTGCAACTCGAAGACTACGAAATGGCGAAGGCTACGAAGTGGCAAAGCCGGAGAGGAGCTTCACCGAGGCAACCGGAAGTAAGAGGCGTTCACTTTAATGAAAAAGGACTAGCCTTCTGAACCGCCAATTTGCCCAAAATTTAAACGAAAAGGGGCTGCTTTAATGCCGGTCATAATAGGGTGGTAGGCATCAGAGCTTTACCCCAGGAAAAGTAAACCCTTTGGAAAATTGAGCTCATCATTATCTCAGTTGTTTAGAACTGCAGATCAATAAAACAAGAAAAAGCTGTCAAAAACATAAAAAATCCAAAATAGGCAAAAAGATCGAGACGAAATGGTTTCACAGAGGACACAATGGCATCTCACAAAGCAGAGCCAGAAAGCAGCCCATCGCCTTGAAGAGATTAATTCAAATCCACAACCAGACATTTTTGTGTGTGTCTTTTCAACGGAGTCAATAATTTGGTTGGTGAAAAAGTTCTGGATTACACAGAGGCGTCTTATTTGAATCGTAAACACCAGAGATATAACTGTAACGCCTCACGTGCCCCCCTACGCAAGTGTCATTTTTCACGGCAGAAGGCCACAATATATTAAAATAAACAATTTTACGGTCTTTAAGAATGTAGCTTCTAGTGCATGGATGTCTCCAGTCTTCTTTCTCCTTCCGATAGCCCAGTGTGACCTCTAAGAGCCCAACTCCCACTCCAACACCCTCCATCTAGTCACGGCTAGAAAGTGCTGTTTTATTATAATTGTTAGTAATATGTGTATATGGATGCAGATCAAGGAATCACTAAGATTTAAGCTGTGTATTTGCAACACTCAGTTCGGCATGTTACATCCCAACTGAAATTTGTGTGAGCTAGAAGTAATTCGCGTATATCTGCCCTTTCTTCCCGATCCAAACCACTCAGTTGACGTTTTAGTTTTTGACTTTCATAGTTTTGTTAGTGCAGCAGCTGTCTACGCTTGTCAATTACAGAATCAGAGGCTGCTGATGACGCATAGTAACCTTTCGTAAAGCACCCAGGTCCCTCTGCAGCTGAAAGACAAGTTCCTTTATTAGTTGTAATTCCCTTTCAAGCTTTAAATTCTTTCAAGGGCCCCGAATAGCTTTTTCTTGTCCAGTAGAGCCTGTAGAGTTCGCTGGCTACTGGCAGTCACCAACTCTGATTATTTCTGGCTTTGGATTCTTAACTAAGTCACTTGCAACTCCGTTTCCTCCTTCAAAGTCTTAAGTCTTTTAGTATAAATACTTTCGGCTCCGGTTGGCTTGTGGAAAAGGGCTTCCAGTTTCGTAGGTTTTTTCTGTGATCTTGTTCAGACACTTTCGATGTTAGGTGTTGGAGGGGGAGCTAGTGGAACTCCTCCTTCTCTAAAGTCTGCTTTTTGTAGCTTTTCCAGGATATTTACTTGCCGTTTCAGATTTTTACTTATAACGTTTTGCTGCTTCAACTTCAGTCTCTGAATGGCAGTAGCAGGGCGTTCTGGGATTCTTCTATTTCATGTACTGTCGCTCTACGCGGATGTACTGACGGGACTCTCACAGCACCTGTTGAAAATGCTGACATCACACAGTTCCCGACGCATTCATAACAATATCTTTATTACAGGCATTACTGTCAAAAACTCAACGGAAAGTTAAAAAAAACGCAGAGCAAGTTGAAACCCTTAGGGATCACTGGGGGCCCGCGCAGAGTGTGAAATTCTCCAAGGTGTCTCTGACGAAACAGCGCGAATTCCGAACGACAGTTCCCTGCCTATTTGTTAATCAAATTCGTGAAGAGAAAATGTCATTACTCTATTCAATTACACGATGGTGATTTGGTATAACTCCTGCAGGTCCCTATAATTTAGATAAACAAGTCTTTCAGGTCTCTATAATTCAGATAAAAGAAGTTTTTCTTAAAGGGATGTCAGAGCCTATCCACACACTCACCGCTGCTTGTCACCGGACCACCGAGGAGGAGGTCCCCCTAATTCTCCAGAAAAACATATCTCAGCCAAGGGGAAAATGAAATAAGGAAAATTACAAACAAAACTGTAAAACAATCTCAGGATGCAACTGAAGCCCAAACCAATAAGGCCACTCCCAATCCTCCCGCTATTCATACCGATGCAGATGGAGATTATTTTCGCTTGGAAGGCAAAGATAAAAAGCATCAACATTTAAAGAGTTTTAACGAGTGAGTTCGTTTTCGTCTAATAGCAAAAGGTCCAGACGAGCAATTGCCCAGTCAGCCAGCCACTCCGTGGAGCCCACAAGCCACACCAGCCAGAGGGCAGACCACCCAAAAACGCACCCAATTTCGGGCATTTAAAACGGTCTGTTTCACGCAAAAACAAATGTCCCTAGTAACTTCGACGCACTCGACAAGGTCCTATAGCTCAGGAAAGACATAGGGAAAATTCTGCTGAGGCGCCAGACCCACCCAGTCTACGCATGCATAGGCAGCTGTGATACAAACCCACAGTAGTTCAGCTTCTTAGATTGTGTATTGGGGTGCGTGGATGCCGATGGTGCAGGTGGCCTACACCTACCCTACATTTTCCGGGCACTTGGTTGTGCTCAGGTCGGCATGGTCTCAGAGAGGCAAACCGGAAAAACGTAGACTTTTTAAAAAACTAAATACTCTGAAGTTATTACTTCATGTTGCGCTTACGAGGCTACTTATCAGGCGCGTGTACACCGTTGTACAGCTGGGCCGCGAACTTCATTGGCCATGCAAAAACGCATAAAGTGTCAACATATTTATTCTTCTTGTGGTATCTTTTGGAAAAACGTGATCTTCTAAGGTCCGGCGGTCTGTTGGTTATGCGGATGGGGCTGCGTACTGAGGGGCCTCGGTGGACAAAGGGGGGCCCCTGCGCATGTTGAATGCTTCATAGATTCTTTCTGTGTTTTTTTTTATTAAATTAAAAAAGACTTATATTAAAAGCATTAAACTCTTTTAACTTGCTTTTTTCGTTTGGCACGTTTCGAGGAGTATTTCTGCTTCCATGTGTGGGATTGGCCAGTCAGCAATCATTCATTACCTTCTTGAGCACACATAAATACTTTTTCGTGTTTCCCCATTTAAATTTTTTTATTAAAAAGTGTCATTTTCCACTCTTAGCTTCAGAAGTTGCACCTGAAGAAAAACTACCGGCGCCGTGGTCATGGCAAGGGTGGCAGGTTTCAGCCACCCGGCTTCCCAGCTGGGAGGAGCCCTCCTCTGTACAGCATGCTCCTCAGGTGCGCATCCTTGGGTTTCTTCCGTTATTTCTCGTGGCCTTCTTGCAGCAACAATAGGCTCCAAGCCCCAAATTCACGTTGGTGTATCTGAAGAGCTTCCTGCAGCCCCTCGGCATGCAGAACTGCAGCGCGCATGCAACGCATGCGCTCCCCCTCACACGCTGGCTGGGAGAAATGCGCGCTTGGGCCTTACCCCCGTAGCAGGGGCCCCTGCTTTGGGGTTTTTCTGCATGCGAGCGCGCGCGTTCAGCACCGCTAGCAGCCGGCGAGTAACTGAATCTTTCTTCCTCCGCAACCACTTGGGGTTTGTGGCCGTGCCACACCAGATGGCTTACGTGGTGGAGAGGTGATTCTTACACCAGTTGATTGAAACTTTAGTTTTTTCCGTATTGTTTTTAATCCAACAGAATTAAATTGGGGATGTTTGTCTGTCACCGCCCTGCGCCGATGCCTAATGGAGACTTGAAATGGCGGGGGAGGAGAAACCGCAAAAAGGGTTTGCATGCATCAGATGGGGAGAAAAGGCGTTTTCTCTTGTTTTTTTGTATTTTTTTGGGTGCAGGTTTGGCCGTTTTCACAGAGTGCTACCTTCTGGTTTGCATTTGCTGATTCCGGTGGTGGATCGCGTGGCTTATGCGCACTCGCTGAAAGAAGAGGCGCTGCCCATTCCGAACCAAACGGCAATAACAAGAGATAATGTAAGAGTTTACAGAGGCTAATTAAGTGTCTGCAGCTGCGGTGCATCAACAGCCTCAGGAACGCTTTAGCGTTGCTCTCCCTGGAAATCTGAAATCCGGCGGTCTGCACCGCAGCATCACTTTGTGTTTTCTGAGGGATACAGGTGACGCTGCAAATCGACGGCGTGCTGTATGTGCGCATTCAAGACGCGTACAAGGTGTGTTATTTTGTGTTCTTCGCCAGTCTTTCTGTCTGTATAAACTTGGTTAGACAGTTCATTGGGGCTGCATGCGAATGGGGCTTCATGGTGAGTTGAGGGATTTTGGCTGTTTGCCTTCTCAGGCCTCTTATGGCGTTGAAAATCCCATCTTCGCGGTGACGCAGCTCGCCCAGACGACGATGCGATCCGAATTGGGAAAGCTGACTTTGGACAACACATTTCTTGAAAGAAACGCATTGAATAAAACCATTGTCGAGGTGAGATTCAACAGCCAGCGACAAGTGCTGGCCAGGTGTATGCGCATTGGTGGCAATCCGCGGCTTGCTGTGACGATCCGCCACCACCATCATGCCAGTTTATTTTATTGTTGCTTTTTCTTCGGGTTGGAAAGAATTTGAACTTTTTGAAATGTCCGAATAATGAAAGCATCTTTCAATGGCAATGCGAACCGCGCTGTTTTGACAGCATGTTTTCAGTTGCTTTACTTCCCCTTTCCGCCATTCTTTTGGAGCTTTTTCTGCTTTTATTGGATGAAACTTCTCCATTCTGAATTTTTAAAAAATATATCTCACCTTTAAGGGCCCCTGTGTTTTAGAGAGGGGCCCCATAGGCAGCGGCTGAGGCTGTTGGGTTTCGCAGGCGATAAACTCTGCAGCTGGCCCTTGGGGTCTGACGTGTCTACGGTATGAAATACGCGACATTTTGCTGCCGGCAAACATCCGAACTGCCATGGAGCGTCAGGTACCTCCCGCATGCATCCATGCATGCATGCATGGAATGATGCATTTCCCATGGCCAAAACTTGAAACCACTACAGAGTGCAACATTTTTCTGAAGCGTATTTCCGTTTTTTGTATTTTTTTTTGCTTTGTCTTTTGGCGGTGCACAGGCAGAGGCAGAGCGCCTTAAGAGAGCTGAGGTGCTGCGAAGCGAAGGCGAAAGAGCCCGTCTTGTTAATTTGGCTCTTGGGCAGAAAGAAGCAACCATTCTAAACTCTGAAGGACAGGCAGAAGCTGTGCGTCAGAGAGCCGCTGCGGCTGCAGAAAGCGTGCGAAAAATCGCGGAAACAACTGCCATTCCTGGTGCGTCATTGCATGCAGCAGCAAATCTGCATGCATCTCTTCTTCCTGTCTTTTTCCTTCTCCAGCACTCCCTTTTGTTCGCTTTTTTTCAGAGGGTAATCTCGAGCTCTCCTTTGCGTGGCTGCTCAGGCGGGATGCATGCATTGAGCCTTCAACTTGCAGAGAATTACGTTGCTGCATTTGGAAGACTGGCGGAAAGTAGCAACACTTTGATTGTCCCGGCTGACGCGGCGAATGCGGCGCAAATGCTGGGCCAGGCCCTTGGGGTATTCAAGGCGGTGAATGCCAGCAGTGCGTCTTTTTCATCTTTTCTTTTTCTCTTTTCTCTTGCTAGTTTTTTTTCCTCTCTGCTGTTTTGTGGTAGGGACAGGCCGCTATGGCTGTTGCCGGTGCTGCTTTTTCTTTGTGTTTTGCAGTGGCCCAGACGCAGCAGCTGCCCTCCTCTTCAGCAGGCAGCAGCAAACCATAGAGAGGCACGCATTCAGCCAGACAGCCATGCGTTGCCTTGGAGAGACTAGACGCTTCGCGTGCACCCGAGAGTGCTCAGGTGTCCTCGCCTAGCAACTAATTGGCATCTTGTCGCCTAGGCGGTGGGCCAGTGGTCTAGTGGACCGTGGTCCAGTGGCCCATAGCGTAAGGAAGATCATTACACAGCTTTTTCTGGCAGCCGACCTCTGCGCGGACCGTCGCTGTGCTCTTTGGATTTTGTGCGTTTCATCCCACTCCTCCCTCCTTGGCGCGCGAGCTGCGCCAAGCAAAAGGGCTTGAAATTTTGAGAAGCATGCAGCAGCAAATACAGCAGCAAAAGCAGCAGCGAATACAGCGCAGCCAGTGGCGAGAAGAAGGAGAGCCTTGAAATTAAAAACTGGCATTGGCACGTCTGTTTTGGGATCCTCCCCCCTTTCTGGAACTAAACGGGGTTTTCGCTGCAGTGGAAAGTTTCAGCGTTTCCAGAGACAAATCCAGAAGTGATTATGGCGCTGCCCCTAGCGAGCAGTAGCACTGAGGTGTACGTACACCCTAAACGCGAGCCGTAGCAGGGACGTAGTAGGAAAGCATTCGCGTATGTTGTTAATGCAAATTAAACAGCGCCAGGTTGTTGAATAGTCTTTTGTGGCTCCTCTCCCCTCCCCAAAACACGCAAATACGTAAAATAGCAGGAAGGCGTTAGCTACAGACTGGCCGGTGCTGCAGAGCATCTGGTGGCTGGCAGCTGCGTATGCATGCATGCATGCATGCATGCACCATTATTTTCGCCAGACCGTCAAAAGACTGCTCGCCTTTGGCACAAAATATTCTCTAGTTGCCTCCAGGGAAGACACGCAGCCCCAACACGAGGATTACGCATGCATGCATCTTTGCATGCATTGGCAACAGGACATGAACGCCCCAGCCCCGTGGTGTTGCACCTAATTTCACAGGGTTGCGGAGGGTATAGCAACGCGTTGTTGAGGTGTATGTACAGCGGACGGCTGTAGCTGCCCCGCATTGCTGGTTGCTACTCAAAACAACGCGCCACACTCGTGTTTACACAGGAAGTTGCTGCAGAAAGCAAGGAATAGAACTTTCTGTTTCGCAAGAGCATGCGCCACCGTCCTGCTGCTTGAGCTGCCGTATGAGCCACGAAATTCCTTCTTCAATTCCCTCGCCAGTCTTGGCACTGCATGCGAAAACGCCGCTGCATGCATCAGCGCAGACACCGCAGAGCGATTCTCAGCAATAAGCCAAAGCCCCATGAGCGGGAAGCTGTTCTCTCTCTGTGAATTCTAAGGATTCTGTCTGCATGCATGCAAGCACGCATACGCTACTAACCATTCCTTATCAACAAGCTGATGGAGGTTCAATTGGGTTTGGATGTCTGCCACCGTCAGAGCCCCTGGCCTGTCTTGCTTAGTTGCGAACACGAGGAGAATGTTGGCATTAGGTAAATCCCGCAGCAGCCGATCGAGTGAACGGTTAGCTGAAAAGACAAAAAAAACAGATATTTCGGGGTTTAATGATTCGCATGCAACAAGCCCCATGCTTGCATGCAACAGCAACAGCAAAGGGAATAGATAAAAACATGCAAACCCACCAACACGCAGACGGCCAGGATCCGAACTGTCAACAACAAAAATGATGCAGCGAATATCCAACTGGTGAGGCCGCACCTGCGCCGACAAGCTCAGCAGACACCCGAAATACAAAACTAAAAAAGAATCACAAGCGGAGAAATGCCTTCTGTGGACTTCGCTGCCACCCAACCCACAAAATGCCCAGCTGCAGATTTCAAACATGCATGCATGCGTGCATGCAGGGCGCCCCCTTCAGTGCATGCATGCATGCACAGTGCCATGTTAAGTGCATGCATGCGTGCATGCATGCATGGTGCTCCGTTCAGCGCATGCACGCATGCACTTTGGCATACTGGGTGGATGCATGCATGGAGGTGGATTGGCAGATGAAAAAATGAAAAGCTCACCATGTCTTCGAAATGCTGCCTCGTGTCCCACATGACGAGAGCGGTATCAGGGTAGTCTATTCTGTCTACTTCCAGCCCTACACAGCATGCATGCAACATCAGGCCAATGAATAATGAACAAGACGCTCCCAAACCCTATGCCCCAAACACTAAACCCTGAAATCTGTGGCTAGGCGAAACTTTTCCAAAGAAACGAACTGCTAGTTGTGGAAAGCTGTCATTGCATGCATCTGTGCATGCGGCTTCGTGGTTAGGATTTCAGGTGTATGTACATACCCTCTGTGGGTGCGAGCTTGAAGAAGCTTTTGTATTTCATCCATTTTATTATTGATGTTTTTCCCGCCTGCGCTGGGCCTGCCACGCGAATTTGGTGAATCCTCTTAGTGCAGCAGAGCCGCACTGTGCTAGCCATGCAGCTATTGATGACGCCCATGATGTTTTTTCAGCACCCCATCCACCCTAAACCCTAAACCCTAAACCCTAAACCCTCGGTTACTCGGGATGACAGATAAAAGAGTGCCAACGAAAGGAAGCCATCGAAGTGGGGAGAAGGCTCAGCACTCCTTGGGCCTCCGCTGCCGCAGAGTCCCGCAGAGAAATAGCTTGAATTCAATCGGCCTGGCTGTTGTTTGGATGAAGTGCATGAGTGCATGTAAGCAGCCCCAAAAGACTCTTTTAATCAGTCTTAGGGGTATTGCCGTCCTAGACACGCGTGTGCTGCAAATGGGTATGGAAAAGATAAACGACGAATCCGACAACAATGCAAATAAAACTGCAGGATGTATGTACGCGCCGCAGAAAGCGTTTTGAATTATGTTGCCATTTATCTTTGGAGTGTTCCTGCCGTCGTCTGACTCGCCATCGCGCCGTTCGATCGGGAGGTGGTCACGAAACCATGAAAGTTCCTGGCGTAAATAAGTCCAAATAAACCCTAAAAGTCTGCAGAAAGAATAATATACAATAAAATAAAAGGCGAAAGAACGCCAGAATGCGTTTTCACAGCTCGCTCTGTTCAAGGGCACTGAATACAGCCAGCTAAGGATACAAGTGGTCCTTCTGGCGCCACTCGCCGAAAAATCACATTTAATGAATAACACTTTCCGTTTTTAAAACAAAAATACAAAAAATGATGCAACTTTTCCGTGAAAAATTGAATGTAGCTGAAACCACCATCTTAGTATAGGCCTTGAGCGTCGAGGGGCCGCAGCCCTTAAATCCACATTAGCATGCGTTTTATTCCGGCGAATGAAATGAAAGTCTTTTTTCTATATGCAACTGGTTTTATTAGTTTTATTTTTAAACCCATCGGCGTTATATGGAGCCAATGACTTCATACTTGCATCATCATGGGGTGTCTGTACAGTGTTCATTTTGCCACCCATTACATTCGTAACATCCTGCATTTCTAAAGTTTATTCGCCAACTGCGATCAAATCGGAATCATTGAAAGTCCATTTAAGGCTTCAGGGCCACCGTCATCTTCGCCTTTATTTATTTCTTTTTTTCTGGCAGTTGGCACTCTGCTTCCAAAGAAAATGTCTTTGCGGATACTCGGGCTCTGATGATCGGGGCCAAGATTCGGCCAGCCCTGTGGGGTTCGCGCCATTTGGAGTGTACAGACGTCAAGCTGTCCGGACGCACTTGCGTCTTTTCAGTGGGAAGGAAGCAGCGTCACTTTACGAAATTTGTGTTGGCGGCGCACGCGATTTTTTTTCTTTGTGGAACTTTTCAAGTTTCTGGATTTTCCCTTTCTCCCTCAGTCTCTTTTTTTGGCTGCTCGGTGCATGCAGCAGCAAGAGCATCGCATTTGTGCGTCGCATCTCCTCACCAGCCTTCTCTCCCTGCTGAAGCCGACAGCTCAGCTGCAGCAAAAGCAGCAGGGGGGGCCCCACCAGGCGTTCCGTCTGTTGGCCCCCAGGGGCCCCCCCAGCAGCCGGCGTCTGGGATAACAGCGCCAATGCGCCACATGCCTCGCGGCACGCGGCTCATCCCGAATTTCCCTGGCCCTCAGTTTGTTTCTTTAGGGGCTTCGATTGCTTACCGCCGGCGCCTGAAAAAACACCGAAGAGATGAAGGCTGGCAATTTTCCAACTTGCCCGAAAAGCGCAAGTTCTTTGCTTCCAGGAGAAACCACAGAGACCAGCTGATGCACAGGTGGATGTACACCCGACACAAGCAATGCAGGAGAACAGCCAAAAACCTCCTTCAAGCCATGCGAACTAAAAGCAACAAACTATTCAAGGAAAGTAAAGAAATGAACGAACAGACGGAGGCGCAAAAGAAAGAAAAAGGTTCCGACTTGTGTAAAAACGAGCAAAACCCCACAGATATAAATCCCAATGAAAACGCAGCTAACGGCGACGATTGCCTGGCTGCGCTGCGCGCCGCTCTGCTGGCCTGTCCTCCGCCTGCGGCGTTGCGTGCGTTGTCTGCCAAAGCGTTGGGGTGTATGTACAGCTCCTTGCGTGCACTATTAACAGACGCGGTGATAGCAGTAGCACCGCCAGAATCGGTTGCAGCAGCAGCAGCCCGAGGGTTCTCGCTGCCCCCGGCCTCGGCCGCTGCGGCCGCCTCGCCCATCCCCTGGTGGAGTTGCGGGAGAGGCCTGCAGCCCTGGAGAGGCAAAAAAGTTGCAGAGGCGCAGCAGAGCCGACTTGTCAACTGGGCAAATTTGAAGCGAGCTGTTGAGCCCACAGTGGCAGGCATTCTGTTGCCTGCAGAGGCCGCAGCTGTCTGTACAGCTGAGAGGAAAGCAAGATTTGAAGAAGTCCTCACTGCCGTACGAGATTTTATGAACTGCAGAGAAGACGCTGATGGGGAGGCAGCTGCAGCAGCAGCAGCTACTGACGCTACAGAGGCAGCAGCAGCTGCCGAACTGCCGTGGTTTGTTGACGAGGAGGACTCGCGGCTGCAGCGTCTGTTGATGTTCCATGCTCCTCGTGCCTCGTCGCGGCCGAGAGATGAAGCACTTCAATTCGGAAAAAGGTTCCATTCGAGCGAACGCACAGAAACACATGCAGAGACACTCGAAGAGACATTTAAAGAGACAGTCAGAGAGAATTCGCAGCCTCAGGCTGTAGGCAGCAAAACTCGGACTTTCTCTGCCTTGCGTCGCGCCGTAGGTGCTGCCATTGACGTGGCGCTGCTGCTGACGGAGGCAACTGTCACAAAGAAAAGCGGCGCTGCTGCTCCTTATTCTTGGAAGTCTCCTTTCCTGAGGTCTGGAGATTCCTCGAGGCGGAGAAGGAGGAGGCAAAAAGGAAGACCGCCGCCTGAAAAGCGGCTTCCGAGCCGCCAAGCCAGGAGACTTGCCAGCAGAGACAGGCGGATTGCAGAACAACTAGCTAATAATGCAGCTAGCCAGACAGCTAGCTAACAATGCAGTTAGCTAGCCAGACAGCTAGCTAACAATGCAGTTAGCTAGCCAGTTAGCTAACAACATTTCGCCACTCGGCTAGCTGACAAACCAGCTAGCTAACGGTACAGCTAGCTAGCTAGCCAGC
>JRZD01010004.1:4993-25167 GCA_000826945.1 Eimeria nieschulzi
TGCTTTCAATGGAGGGTTCCTTACTTTCTCTGTTTTTCCTGCCCCATTCGAGCTCCTCAGTTTGGCTACTGCAGACCCACGTCTGCTAGTAGCATGCTGTTAATGTGCGTTGTCAGTATTTCAGTGTTTGTCTATTTCTTACCTCAATATTGTTTCGTGCAGTGCCCTACACGATCTCTGCGTAGAAGGTTTATCAGGGCTGCCTACAGGAAGCCAGTTGCTGAGATGGTCTGGCTGGTCTGATTCCCAGGGTGGAGAATAACCGCACGTTGGCCGCAGCCTCCCTCGCCTTCTGGCATTTGGATGCCCATAGGGCGTCACATAGGCAGGCCTCTTTGAAAAGGTAGTCGCTGTGGAGCTGACAAGTGGCGCGTAAAGCCGCATGTTTAGTGCTTTGTGCCTCTATGCAGAGAGAGGCCTCAGAGCAAGCATTAGACAAGTTCTTGCGTAGTTTGGGGCATTACAAAGGCAAGAGCTGCAAGGTCGGCGTTTTGCTTCCAGGCTGAATACTGGGCGATGGGCTTTTCTAGCTTCTGTTTTCAGCATTTTGTTTCTTCGAAACTCTTCTTGAATCCCTTTGTATATAACGCTTGTACGGAGGCCTCTGGCAAGAAGACATAACTGCCTATACTTGAACTTTTCAAAGGTACAGACGCTCCTAAAAGAACCGTCCTGCATTATCCTCCTGACTGTCCGGCAGTGGGTGGGCGAGGCACAGGCGACTTTCCGTCTGTACACTTCCCTCAGAGACCCATTAGAGAATTCATTAGGGCCATTCTAAGTTACCACAGAGAGACAAACGCTGCAACACCCAACACAGACATCAACATCTCCATCGGAGTGGCAGGCCTTGAGAGAAAACGTCTGTGTGGGGTTTTATTATTCTTAAATGCTGTTGGGACCGGCCCAGAACTTGTGGCATCTAGCCCGAGGAGCCTTCAGTACAAACTTTGCATTTCGATTGCACAGAGTGAGCAGCCTGTCAGTTGGCTCTGCCTTCCCGTCTCTGCACGGTCTGGTTAACCACTACTGCTTTAGCCAGTTGTGGCGTCCACACGATGTGAACAGGGCGATCTTCACGCCGAACGAATGGGCAGCGGTTCAGCCGGCCTGCTGCTGGGAGCTAATAGTACGGGAATTTTACCCACTACGTTTTACTTTCAACGTTTAAGCTAAATTACACAGGCGAATGCTATTTATCATTCGAGCTACGCAAATATAAGGTACTCCAAGCGACGGGTGCGTGGAGAGGATCTCACAGCACGCGCCATCCCTCGGAGGACTGAAGAAACACTCTTAAAGAAAGGGGAAGGCGGCTAAGCGCCGGGCCTTAAGTTTGCACTTTGGAATGAACATTTTGAATGGTGAAGGCGCACTGGAAGAGCCATGAAAACGCTCATGTGTGGTCCATTGGATAAATGCATTTCGAATCCCCAAGGTCATATTTCCTGCTCTTAGTCTTCCCATCCGAACCCCGATGTCTCATTGACTGGCAAAGCCGGTGTGCTAAAATACCTCTTAACCTCCCAGCTCTGCACTGTGGTGCTTTAAACTAGTGTTATTTGCTGCTTTAATTATGCAAGAAATAATTTATTTAATCGCTTTCCATTGCTTCAATGGCCTGCTTGGCCTTGGCAGCTGCGGCATCCACACGTTCCGGACTCCAGAACTCGAAGACCGGCTCTCCCTCCTTGAGGCTGAGAGATCCGATTTCCAGCTCTACCTTCCCCTCGGCCTGGCCCTCCTCTCGCAACACCAACAAAACGCGCGCCAACTCCTCACCCAAAGCCTCCGGATCCAACTCAGAAAGAGGAAGCTTCTCGAGCTCCGTCTTCGCAGACGGCCGGTTCTGACCAGCTGCGGTGCCGGAGTACCGCGAGCAACAACCGCTGGGGTCGATAGAATAAACTTCGCCTAGAAACACGGCAAAAGTGTACATTTATCATAATTAAATAAATGAAATGAGACTCTGGGGAGCTGCTGATGAGCTGGATTCAAGTGTACAGGTCTCATCACGGCCTTGGGGTTTCCACGATCGGAAGGCACGTAACACTTTGCACTTCAGTTTCTAAGAAGTGGTTAGTTCGGGCTCTTGCATACCGCTGCTGCTGTGGAGGTGTTCGTCGTGTTCGTACCTTTGAACTTTTTGTAGCCTGTCTCAGGATCAGCCTGGAGCCCTCCTAAAATGCAGGTGGCACCGAAAGGGCGGACGTGCCAATACAAAGAATATGCGTGCATAAATAGAGCAATCCTCTCGGCAAGAACCCCTATGGGGATCTCAACGCCGTACGCCTTCATGTAAGCTCGCGCCTCGCTGCGAGCTCTGTGCCACAGCTGCCGGCCGTCGGGCACCAAGCCTGCAACCACCATTCCTGTTCACCATAAACAAACAGAAAAATGGTGTAAACTCGGAGTCTTCTGGGGTTAACAGATGAAAGATCCAAAGCGCATGTGGAGCAAATGCATGTATTCTAGCTAATACTGAAGGTTTCGTTCGAGTCGCTTCCCTGCCTCTGTCTGCCTGCCGGTCTCGTTGTCTCTCGTCCTCTGTCTCTACGTGGTTTTGTGTGTCTCCGATATCAAAAACAAAAAAAACGAGAAACAGATGCTGCTGCTATTCTCCGTTGTGCCTACCGATATCCTTTGAAACCAAAAAGATCCTGCGGTTGGCTCCACGGGCGAGCATCACCGACCCCTTCGGCTTCTCTACTGCAAAGGCAACTCCCCCGCGGCAAGCCGCCGCCATGCACAGGGCAGCGCCGTCCACTGCCTTTGCAGCATACTCCACCTGAACGCCAAAGAGAGCAGAGGGAAACAATGCAGAGAACCGAACGGCTAAAGCAAGGGAGAATAGAGAGTCCTGCAGTCCCCAAGCCCAAAGCGCCAAATCATACAACTGCCAGTACTGCTGACTAAGCTATTCTTTTAAAAATTTTCACTTGG
Source organism: Eimeria nieschulzi (assembly GCA_000826945.1). Lineage (NCBI taxonomy): Eukaryota > Apicomplexa > Conoidasida > Eucoccidiorida > Eimeriidae > Eimeria > Eimeria nieschulzi. Next base: position 7,937 of record JRZD01010004.1, read on the forward strand.
TACTCCGAAAATATGATTGCTGCGGAGAAGAGTTATAATAGTGATGCACACAGGTGCGCTCAGACCTGAAAGACGCGGCCGTCCGGCGAAAAGGTGGAAACAGAAAGATCGTATCCTGATCCTAAGCCCGCCATCTTGGCGTTCTTTGAATGGGTTTCTTAGCGCAGCTGCTGTCGATCGGGTTCCTCGTCTGGCAGCTGAGGATCAGCTCATGACCACTAATGGCTTATTTCCGTTAACAGACACAATTAGCCGACTGTGCACAAGGTGTACCAGCGTTAAAGATGCCGGGTGTCCGGCCTGAGTCCATATGCACGTCCAAGGACCCAAGAGAGTCGGCTGCAGGCGGCTGAGGGAGCCTACTAAAGGTTACAGAAGCAAACAGGAACGAATACGGCGAGCCTCGTAGTCCCGGGAATCCGATAGAAACACTATTACTCAGAATATCCAGCAATTTGCTGTTCACGTGGGCACAGAATCGTCTTGAGCTGACTCCAGGTACCCGCTGTGCCAGCCCCCAAATGTGGCCGTTGGTGAGGGGAAGAATGCATCTTTGTGCAAGGTTTCATTCCGTCATTTTTACCATTGTTTTTGAATTGATCTTAATGGATGTACGTCATGTAGCGTGCAGATAGCGACTCAGGTGGCGGAGTGGCATTTACTAGGCAGGTTGATGATAAACTCCACTGCCTCCAGAACCCTGGTCATTCGCACCAGTGGAGCATTCTATTTTATATATCTAGATAAATCAGACACTTTTATGGGCTCCTTCCCTTACACACGCGGGTCTCAAACAGTGAGACCTCCAACGTCTCGAGATATAACACACATTTGATAAAGCCTGCTTCTAGCACCCTACGCCGAGTGTGGCTGATATACAGGCAACTCCAGATATTAGATCTTCCACACACTGTACAAACGCCATATATACCGTTGAATAGAGCAGTACCAAATAGCAACAGCTAGAAGCAGCTGCCGGAGTTAGGGAGATGTGCCCCAGTTTTAATCCCCGAGACCTGCCTTGTGCAGGAGCAGTTTCACATGGCCAGAGGCCACAATACGCTAGAATGTACCATTTGACGACACTTTGAAAAGAATAGTTTTTTTTTTCCATGAATCACTCGATTGATATGTGCCCCTTTGCCACAGCCCAGCCTCAGGAGTAGCCGCAGGCATATGGCCGTTGGTGTGTGGGGAGTACTGGAGTGCGCCTCCTCCACTCCGTCAGCCATCATCTGGTTGTGGCTAGGTTGTGCTGGTCTATCCAATCGTACGTAATCTGTGTATGTAAGTGCAGATGGACTAAAGTCTAGGGGGTTAGCTGTATACCACTTACACTCAATTGAGCCTGTTCCATCCCAACCCTCCCTGCCCAACCAAAGCGTGAAGCTACACGCCTCAATCCGGGAGCAGTGTCACATGGAGATAGATGGAGATGTCTACGGACCGGAACCTCCTTTCTTGAAGATGTAGCCCAGTGACTTACTTTACATTGTTGTGTCCTGCGGCTAATCGACTCTCCCCCTACACAAAGCAGGAAATGGGTTCATTACAACAGAGGCTCTAGAAGAAACACGGAACAAGGTGTTCTGACACCCCTTCTCAGCTCCTTTCTGAGTGTAAGGAAGTGAACGAGCTGCTAGAGCATCTTATTAAGCAGCAGCTTCGTGAAATGTATGCATTAGAATCCAAATTGGGAACCTAATCCACCTTCACAGCAGGAAACAATATTCACACATAGCAAGCAGAATGCCCAAAATACTGCACTACGCAGAAATAGTTAAGCATGGGCTGATGCTACAGCAAATCAGAATAAGTAACTCGACAACGTGCTGAGAAGAAAAATTTTCAAATTTGTAGCTCTAAGGTCCCTTGCCACGTCGTCAGCTGATTTATACCTTTAGTGTGGGATGTATGAGGATACTACGGAGAAGATAATAATAATATTAACACCGTTTTTTCCGGTTGACGTTGCAGTCGGTGGCCAGTAGAAGTAGTGGGCATTCTGAGCTGCCTTGTTTTTCCTTGGGAGCTTTCCCGGCATCCTTGCTATCTCTTCTTACCGTGTGCATACCCCCATTTTGTGGTTTCCTAAGGAGTGCAAGCTTTGAAGTGGAATTTTTCAGTCTTTCAGTTGGGTCAGTAAGCCTCAGCTGAATCGAGGGAGACACGCAGTGGTGTGAGGGCGCGTAGCTCTCAGTTCAGGGCATCAGCGCGCTGTTCGCCCTGACAGCCGATGGGCTCCCTAGTCGTTAGCTCCGCCTTAACTGTTTGTCAAGTGCTTTCCTCACTGAGGTTATGTTCTTGACAGTGAGCGCTGCGTCTTCGTCTTGCAGCTTCCCTAAAGCTCGCCTCTCGACAACACAGGGAAATTGTCAGCACGCTCAGCTCGCCCTTGCAGCTCGCGAGCCAGCCTCGTTCCCGTTTTTGGTGAGGCCATCCTGTGTCAGCCGCTGATCTCTGCTGGTGTCTCTTCTTTGTTTCAGTCAGCTGTTTCACATATCGATGCAGCTTTGCACCGGAGGCAATCGTCACCCCTAGTACCCGCAGTTCGGAAGTGGTTTCCCATGCGCGTCTCTTCTGTGGGAAGTTTTGAAGGCTCGAGCTTTCGCTTTAAAGAAGTGCTTTCTGCAGCGAGGTGGAATGCCTGCGATGTTCCTCATTAGCTCGCTCGAAGAAGGAATGGCACGACGTTTCCATGCCGACTCCAGCTCCTCGCCCTTGCATGCAGGGAAGCAAGGCCTCAATGGGGCCCAGCAGGGCTTTCGCTCTTATTCCTCTTCTGCGGGAATCTGTCCTCGAGGCTAACTAACCCCGGAGGCACTTGCCCCAGGCCGCAGTGGCTGAATGCGAAGCGCCTAGTTACTCCCCTAACTTGTTGTCTCTCACGGTGCCACTACACTTTCAGAGCCTAAGCGGCGCACTGGCAGACGAGGGCAGTTGGCCCCGTAGAATTCGTGGGAAGAGCCACTCGCACCTGCAAAGGGTAGGCGTGGCGGAGGGCGATGGACCACTGGTCACCTGACTGCTTAGCGCTAAGCCTGCCGCTCTTCCGTCGCGTGTAGATGCGACGCGTTCGCCTCCAGCTGCGTCTGTTAATTGTATGTTTCAGCGGACAAGACGTCTCTATGCCTTGCAAAGGCGCGTGTGTGTGCAAGGATCGTTATGCGGGCACGTGCTAGCACGACCTAAGAATCCGCATTCCCCCAGTCTGCATGCAGTCTCCCTCCTCAACCGCCAGCCTAGCAACTCGGAGAAGCCAAGAAAACGGCATTGTCTCTGTTTGGGGCCTGTGAAGCAGCCGAGGGAGGGAAAACGCGTCTCGCGTGCTGTACCTGTCTCTGTGCATGTTACAGGCAAGAAGTGTCTTTGGCAATTCTGCAGCACCCCTTCTTTGATGGAGGGTCAAAACAAAGCAGCCTGTTTGTAATTTTCAGGCCCAAACAACCAGCAAGAAAGACTCCTGCTGCAGTGTTAAACAAAGGCGACATTGGATGCAGCAGAAGCTGCTGCTGCTGCACAGTATTTCCCACTAGGAGACAAATTGTCTCCAAACCTTCCTTTTCTCGGTGGTTTTCAGATAGCAAGAGGCACCCCTTTGTTTCTCCACCCTTGTAGCGGCCTGAGGCCCCCAATGCTGCGGAAACGCTGGAGTTGAAGGTCGAGAGAGGCACAGGCTTGCTGCGTCTAGCCGTTGGCAAAATGGCTCCAAAAGGCGTCAGACTCCTGACCCTCCAGCTGCAGCAGCGAGACACAGGCAAACAACATTCGGGTGTACGCGCAGCTACCGCAGCAGCAGCAACAACAGCAGCAGCAGCATCAACATCAGCAGTTGTCTCCTCCTCACCTCTACAGACAGATTAAGCTGCGAAGGCTCCAGGCTAAAAGCCTGCGCGACTTTTATCTTTGTTTCTTCTAAATCTTTCTCAGGGTCGAACGCTGCGGCATCTCCTATCCACAGCCACGCCCTTGCAGCAGCAGGTGCGGCAGTAGGTGTATTCGGGTTGCTGCTGCTGCTTTCCCCTTCAGCTAGCAGCAGGAAAACCTCGTGGGAGAGAAGGTCTTCCGAATCAAAGAGATCAAGAGGCTCTTTGAGGTCGGAGAGGCAGAAGAGCCTAGCTGCTGCGCTCTCCCCGTCTGTCGCTACACCTTGTGGTGACGTTGCTGCTGCAGCAGCAGGAGCAGCAGCAGCAACAGCAGCAGGCAGGCGCAGCTCAAACGACCGCCAAACGGACGCACGAGCAGAAGACAGTTTGCCGCTGCTGTTGCGGCCGGCCGTCTGAGGGCTTGCACCTCCTCCCACTTTAACAGTGCCATAGGGCCCCTCTGGGAGCCCCTGCCTCGATAGCCTTGGGACATCCTGAGGCACAGGGGAGAGGGCCCCTGCAGTGGCCCACCCCTCTTGTCCGCCAACATGTGGAACTTCTAAACCGCAATACCCGAGCCAATGAAAAGCCTCGTCAGGCTCCTCAGGGGGCATAGGCTCCAACTGCAGCAAAAGAGAAAGAAGAGGCGAGGTGGACATACAGCACAGCAGCAGCAACAGGAGCAGGACAGCAGCAGCAACGCAAAAATCTGCTTCCCTTACCCCTGATAGGAGATTGGGGGCCCCGAGGTGCGGGTAGGGGGGTCCCACCCCGAGGGCCTCCCAAAAGTCTGCAGGCTCTTGGCCAGCAGCAATGAACTGCAGATGGAGCTCTGCGAGCCGCACGTGGAGACAGGCGGAGACAAAAAAATCCACAGAAAGGGAAGGAGCAATGGGAGCAGCAGCAGCAGCAATGGAAAGAGAGGGGAGGCGACGAAATAGGTAGGGAAAAAAGACAATTAGACGAGTGAGAAGAAGGGACCCTTGCTTGGTCCTCACCCTGTCCTTCAACGAGGGCAACATTGGTTAGGTAGTCTCTTGCTGCTGCCTCCACGTCCGCCGCGGAGCGGAGGCACTTGCTGCTATCTCTCCACAGCCATCCCCGGCGGCCGCACCTAAAAAGATAAACTCCCTTCTCTGAGAAAGCGAGAGGCACCCCCGGCTTCCAATCTGTGAGCTCCGCCCACAGGAGAAAGTTGGGAGAGTGCGGCGAATGCACCACTAAACGCAGCAGTAGCAACCCCTCTCCCTCAGCTTCTTGGCCTGTTGCTGCTGCTGCTGCTTTGGGGCTTGCTGCTGCTACTGCAGCACCTGTTGCAGCAGGACTTTCTGCTGCTGCTTCATCTGAACGCTGCTGCTGCTGCTGGTCTCCGCCGTGCCTTGGCGACCGGGGATGAGGCCAATAGGGCTGAGCTGGGATTTCCAAAGGGGCAGGCACAGCTGCTGGTGGGGTACTCTCTTCGTGTGTGTGTGTGTCTCCTCCTCCCCCTGTGTCTCCGGTGTCTCCTCTACTAGGAGGCTGCTGCCCAGAGATGCGGTAGGCCTTGGGCCCGGGTCTCTGCGAAGGCTGTGCTAGTTCGCCTCTTGGGGGTGTTTCCCTGCCGGCCTCAAGGGGCTTCTGCTGCCCTCCTCCTCCACCCCAGCAAGCGGCAGGGAGGGGAAGAGCCGGCAGGGCGTGGAAAGAGGGAAGCGCCCCTGCTGGCGGCGAGCTGTTGGGGAAGGTCGGCCTTGGCGAGTGGCCCCAAGAGTTTGCGACGCCTGAGGCCGAACTGCTCCTATCAGGAGAGGCGCCAGCGGGCAGAGGGCCTCCTCTGCCGGCCGCAGGGCTCCACGCCTTTGGGGCCTCTGAGGGGCTGCTGCTGCCCCTAGGCAGAGACCTTCGCAGCGACCGCAAGGCCAAGGGGCTGCTGCCTCCCTCCTCCCTCCCTTCCCCCCCGTCTGCAGGGCCCGCAGAGCCGCACCTGTTGAGAATGCCCAGCCGCTTCTGCAGCAGCAGCAGCTGAAAAGTGAAGCCCGTATTTGGGCTGCAGATTGCTCTTCGCCTCCGTAACTGAAAGGAGGCACAACAACAAGTCCACACAGATCTCACCGCAGACACACAGCTAAAACTAACTGAAACTCCCTGCTGCTGCTGTCGCTGGTGCTGCTGGTGAGAGCAGAAGACTTACGAGCTCGAAGGCATCGGCGAAGGGGAGTTTGCATCTCCACATGAGGAAGGCAATGGCGAGGGCCGCCGACCTTGAAACCCCTTCCTTGCAGTGTATCAACACCCTGTGCTGTTTCCCCGTGCCGTTGTTGCTGCTATTGCTGCTGCAGCTACTGGGAGGAGCATGAGGGGAGGAGAAGTGAGTAGGGGGAGAAGGAGAATAGTCGTCCCCGCCGATGGCTTCCCAAACAAAGCGGATGCAATCGTAGAAAACAGAGACAATATCTTGATAGCGAGTGTCCTTTAAGTAATAAGTTTTATAAACAAAGTGCGAGGGGAAGGCGTTGGGGCAAATGCCGCCAATGGTGTTCACAATGTGGGTAATCCCAGCACCCTCCAGACACTGCAACAAACCCGACACACAGACACACACACACACACAACAGCCACTGCTTCTGGTGCTGGTGCTGGTGCCTGCATGGCCTTACCTTGAGGTCGCAGGCCGCAGCAGCCCCAGCAACGAAGAGGCGGCCGCAGTAGACGTCGCTGATGACTCCCCGAAAGGCATACAGCTGCTGCTGGCGAGTGCGGCTGTACAGACCCATGCCGTCCTGAGGAGACACCCAGTGCAGCAAACAAACAAAACACTTATTGCTGACCACCTTTAGGGACACCAGCAGCAGCAGCAGCAGCAGCTGATGCTGCCCACATCATCAGCGCGTCTCCTTCTCAAGGATAGCAGATCCCTGGCAGCTTCTGTGCTGGCCCGTCGGTGCAGTTCTCTTGGGGAAACCGCGGGGGTCGTGGGGGCCCCCGAAGGCCTCAGGCTGCCTAGGGCCCCCGAGGATGCGCCTGACCCCCGCAACCCTTCTGATGGGATACGCAGCAACAGCAGCTGCTGCTGCCGTTGCTGCTGCTTCGCAAAAGGAGAGGAGACGATCCCCTCCCGGGAAAGGGGAAGCAAAGGGCCCCCCGCACCAGCTGGCTGGGGGGGCCTCGCAAGTTGGGGGCCCCTCGGAGGCACTGCCTCCTGGGCTGCCCCAAAGGGGGAGGAGCCATAGGGGCCCCTGCGCTGGCGGCTCAAAGAGTCATCAGCTGCAGCAGCAGGACATGAAGGCCCCCCCCCTCCCCCCAGCCTCGGAATGGCAAGCTTAGGGACACCCTGGAGGCGGAGGCCCCCCTGAAGACGGGGGGGCCTCCCTGAGCCCCCTGAGGCTGCAGCTGCCGCATGCGCGTCTCCTCCCTTGTGGCCTAGGCCTTCTGCAGGTGACCCTGGGGACGAGGGGACAGGTGAAAAAGACATTGAAGACCGGGAGACACTTCTGCTGTCTCTGTAAGCGGAAGCAGCAGCAGGCAGTCCCACGCTGCTCCCTTCACCCGCCAGGGCCCCCAGCCCTCCAGAACTGCCATAGCGCCTTCTTGGGGGCCCCTCAAGTTCCAACTGCTGCTGCTGCAAGCGGGGAAAGCTGCTGCCGGTAAGGGCCAGGCGAGGGACGGTTGCCCCACTGGAGAGAAATTGCTGCGGCCGTTCGTCTCTGTGTGGCTGAGGGCTGCTCGTTGCCAAGGTCATCTCTGCTCTGCTGCTTGGCGGTATGGCGTCGCCATCAGTTGCCAGTGCTGCAGCAAGTACCGTTGTTGCTGGTGCAGTTGCTGCTGAAATTGCTGCTGCAGTTGCTGCTGCAGCAGGCTGAGGAGCAGCAGCCCCAAGGGGCGCATTGGAGGGGAGAAAGCGAAGGTTGGCAGGGGCCAGGCGCGGGGGCCTCTTTAGCAGCCGCAGCAGCAGCACGTTTTGCTTTAACAAAACTCCTGCGTCGGCTGGCTTCTCCTCAGAAGCCCCCAAGAAGCTCGCCCCTGGCCAGGGCTCTAAGGGGGGGCCCCATGGGGGACCCTCCTCGTGCGGCCGCACCACAGCCAGCGACCCCCAGGGAAGGAGGGAGGCAGGAGCCACTGGGGCCCCCCGCTGCTCACAACCCTCCAGGTTCTCCACTAGGCGCAGGGTCCGCAGCCTGGCATGATCCTGCAGCAGCAGCAGCATCGGCAGCAGCAGAGCATCGGCAGGAATAAGGGGTGGGGCCCCTGCCAAGGCATCTGAGACGGGTGCCCTAAGGGCCTCGAGTGAGGGGCCCCAGATGAGCTCCTGACTTACTAAGATATAACGGGGAGCCTCCACTCCTTCCCAAAGGTAAACAGCCCATAGGTGCTGCTGCTGCTGCTGCTGAGCCGTGGAGGAGACAGCTGTCTCTGGCCCTGGGGCCCCAGCCTTATACACTCTGCTTTCTTCAGTGGGGATCTTGCTGCCGTCTGCCTCTTCCCATCCCTGCTGCTGCTGCTGCTGCTGCTGCGATTGCTGCTGCTGCTGCTGGCCTGCACAGCAGCAGCAGGGCTGTACAGAATGCCACACGCTGTGGCGACGCGTGTATGCCGTGATGCGAGTGTCAGCTTGGGAAAGGAGGCGCAGCAAATCCCTACTCACCATTGCAGCAAAAACTGCACTGCTGCTGCTGCTGCTGTTGTGCGTCTGCTGGGGGCTCCGATGACGAGGATCAGCCTCAGCAGTCGAGGGCGAGCCCTCGAAGGGCCACGCCATGGAGCCATCTGACGCTTCGTGTGGGGGAGTGACGCTCCTCCGGCGCTCGAGGGGCCCCTCAGTGACATCACTCATGGGCTGCTGTTGCTGCTGCTGCTGCTGCGCTGCAGTGTATGCGTGGATGATTAGGTAGCAACTGGAGGGGTCGGGCTGGGGGACTTCCATTACGCACGTTCGTCTGATCCCTTCACCAACAAAGGGCCGCCATGCGGAAAGCCCACTCCCGTCTCTTCTTGAGTTTCTGTCTCCTGCTGCGCTGCAGCTGCTGCTGCTGCTGCTGCTGCTGCCGCAAGGTCCCAGTGCCTCTCCGTCAAGAGCATCTGCCGAGTAGGGGAGCCTCACCACGGGGCTCCCCAGCAACAGAAGGGTCTCGGAGCAGCCACAGCGGCCCGGAGCCCCTCGCCGGCTCATCCGCCATGCCAAAACAAGCTGGCGCTGCTGCAGCAGACACTCTGAGGAGGGCTGGGGGCCCCAAGCAGCCCCAGGGCCCCCCAGCAAACACTCGTTGCCCTGGAGAGTACTAAGAGCGTGTAGCACCGCGTCTAGGGAGTTGTCTCCGTCATGCGCGTTCCATATATTCCCGGTGCTCCTCCGACCTACAGATAAAGGGGGGCCCCCCTCATCCCGCTTGTCTGGGGGCCCCTGAGGACCGCCATGAATCAGGTGAGGAGACCGCTCGAATTGGACGGTGCTGCCAGCGCCTCCCATCCTCACTCTGCGGAGGTCCTGCGGCAACAAATTGTCCTGGGGACCCCTCCAGGGATCACAGGAGGCGGGGCAATGGGGGCCCTTCAGAGACACCTACTAGCCATGGCAACTGCAGCATCAGCAGGAGCAAATGACCTAGGGGAGTCCCTTAGGAGAGGCAAACAAGGCAGACGCAATACCACAAAGAACAAGACAAAAATGCAATAAGTTCAAACCCCCTGTAGGCACGCACAACGCGGGCAGGGGTCCCCAGGACCTCCCTAAGACCCTCTCAACCACAGGAGCAGCCACCAGGGAGGGCCCCTTGCTATTGCGTCTGCTGCATGCAACTGAAACGGAAACAGTAGCAACAAACAATAGACGGGTGTCAGAAACCCCGGATGCACATCAAAGGACCCTACAAGACGCTGTGTACGGCCCTGCTGATGTCAGAGTGGTGTTACGTGGCGCTGCTGCAGCAACACCAGCAAGAAAACAGTGGAAGGCAAGAAATGAGAAAGGGCCTTGAGGCCATATATGAGTGGGAAAATGAAAGGAATATGCTTTAGTCTGAGAAAGAGACAGAAAGATTGCAGGGGGTTCCAGTTGCTGCTGCTACTGCTGTTGCGCCGCCCCAGCAAGAGGCGCGACCCTGCTGCTGGTGTGTGTAGAGGGAGGGCCCCCCTTCTTCCTGCTGCATCTTTATATGTACAGCAAGGAGAGCGCTACTTAAAACAAATCCAAGCGTTGAAACAATATTTTTATTTGCGCTATAGCAGAGAGGGATACTCTTCTTTTGTACGAGTGTTGCTGCCACTACTGTAGGCTGCTCCTGCAAAGAAAACCTGCATGTGACCCCGAAATTCACAAGGCAGTGTTCCTTCCTTCAGATTATATTCTGCATTTACTTATTAGTAGTTTATTTGGAGCTAATAAGTTGCCGATGTCTGGGAAAGAATGAGACACATACTGCTCAGTGGCTCATCCCACCGTACACCGGCGGGCCTTACAAGCCGTGATCTCCGTTTGAGGAGCGGCACCCTTGAGTCGCTTTCCCCAGAAACCTTATTTTTCAGAGTTGTTTAAATTCCTTTAGAGTTATTGAAGCCTCCTGCTCCTTCTTTTGCTGCGGGGGCCCGCCATGACCTTCACGGCTATTCATGTCCTGCGGAGCAAACGAGAAGACAGGAGCGGGGCGACAGGAGCCCCTGTTGTACCTGTGGATTTTTTGGCTTCTCTACAAACTTAGCAAAGCTAAGGTTCTGCCGTATATCCTTGCCGCAGAAGCCGGATGCTTCCGGCTTATGCCTGGGGGATCTCTTGGGAGTGACCGCAGCCGCTTGAGGCCTCGCTCTATGGGAATCCATCTGCGCTGCCACTCTGAACGTCCGGGATCATTTTTGGCGTTTATGATTAAGTCGTGAGAAGGACATCCTTTAGTTTGGGTGTCTGTTCACTGCGTGCCTCGCCACACAGGGGAAACAGAGACATTGCTCTGCAGGGGCAACTGCAGCTGCTGCATCTGCTTGATCTGCTGCCGTCACAAAGCACGCCTGTCCCGCAGTTTTGTGCTTTTGAATGCGGCGAAAATGCTGACGTACGGGGTGTTGGTGAAGGAAGTTCCTCTTGTGAGGGAGGTTATTCTGGTGGTGCGGATCGGGTATGCGGTATTTAACAAGCAGGTGTTGGATCTCATAGCCAACAGGCAAAAGGTGCGTCTTGGTAGCCATTTGCGTGTTTTTAAAACATTCTTTTGTCCAGAAGGAAGATTAGTTAGCTGGGAATGCTCTCCCCAGACGCAGCTAGCCTTAAATAAGAAGGAGCAAATGGCCTCGAGTGGCTGCTGCCAGCGGCACCGCTGCTACTTTTGTCTGTTAATCTTTCTGCTCCTTTGATACAGCTTTCTATTGCCGTTCTGTACAAGGGAGAGAACCCTTCCGTCGCTTGCGCAGACCAGCGCCGTGTTTGCTACAAAGTCTTTCGAAAGAAGATAGACGACACTTCGGTGCAGCTCTTGCTACTGCTGCTGCTTCCTTGCTGCCGCTTCTTTGCTGCTACTGTTGCTTTTCTGCTGCTGCTCCTCTCCCCCCGTGCAGCGTTTTCATTTTAGGGAGGGCTTAGGATCTTCTGCAGTCTCTTCTCTTTTCCCTCATAATGTGGGCTGGACCCTTGGAGAGTGTATGTACAGCTGGGATCAATCGTTTTCGGCTTGTTTGGCTTAGGACTTTTGTGCTTGTTTGCGCGCAGGTTACCTTGGCCATCAACAGCGTTTTCCAGCTGCCCTATAGGTCCACCTTCCCCATGCACTCGCCCAGCATGGAGGTACACATCATGCTGGTACGCTTGTCTCATTCATCTCTCTTCAGCAGCAACAGCAGGGCATACTCTTGCTTCCCTAAGCCGTGAGCTCGCTTGTTGGGTGTCTCTCTTTCAGTATTGCTATGTCTTTGTGGCTCTTTTTCGTGCGACAGGAAAGTCTTTCTAATCTACGCAAATGCGTAGCTGGTACGCAGATCCCTTTGGGGGGTCGCTGCCGCATGCTGCCCAATATGCTCACCCCGAATGATTATGTTCTTTTTGCTGGCACTAACTCGACTGAAGGAGGTGCGGTTTTGATAGAAACCAGGGTATACACTTTGGGGCTTGGCGTTTGTGGGGTTAACGCATGCGGCGTTGGCTGTGAAGTGGGAACTAGACTCCCTCCTCAATGGCGTGGACGCAGAGGCATAAGAATTCCAGAGCCTCTAGGCCATGCAGTTTCTTTGTTCCATAGACTATCCAGATACATGGGCTATACGAGCATCTGCAGATAATAGCTAGTGGTTTTGTGTGGCCGCTTGTCTCTTGCATCAGGGACCATTAACGTAAGCGCCAGGCTAGAGACCACTAACGTCAAAGCAGAAGGCTTCACTTTCTACTGGACTAACGAAGTTTTCCAGGAGCTTATACAATCGGGACCGGGCGAGTACGTCACTGTTTTGGCTCTTGCTCGGGGGCCTCTTTCGAGTCTTTAGCACGTTGCAATTCGGCCTTATTTGAGACCGTAGCCAGGAGGTCCGAGCAGCGCACAGACGCACACGGCAAGTGTGCTTTTCTGTTGCGGTGCCACAGGTCTAACAGGCGAGTAGTAGATGATACGACGGCAGCTCAGGACAGAAAGGCCACGCTGTCCAGCCTCAGGCAGACGCCCAAGCTGAAGGAACCGGAAAAGCAGCTGCTTGTAAACATGTGTGCTGTAAGTTCCTGCTCGGCCTTGTTCCGTGCGTGGTTGTGGGGTAGGGCAGGTGATTGGAGATTACGTTTCGGGGGGTTATGATATATCTTCCCTACCAGCCTTTTCGTGCTATACCGAAGAAACTCTCACTTCCACTTGTCGTCCTTTGCTCTGTGGAATGCAGCCCATAGCATTAGGCGCGAATTTTGACTTGAAAAGCCTTTACTCTGGCCTCGACCAGCTTCTCGTCCAGATGGAAAGAGACGGGGTAGTGCTAGTCCCCATGATAACCAGGCTAAAAGCAGGTATGTGCATCTGGCAAATATATGGAAGGCCCTCTCAAAAAGACGCGGGTCGCAGGCCTTCTTGACGGCCTCAGTGGCACCCAGGCTTTAACTGCTTGTGCAGGGCATGTCAGGCAGGTAGAGAGCAAGAGCCTCTTTGGGGCTACGGCTGAGGTGTCCATATAGGATGTTCGTTTTGCTGTTGTTGCGGAGACAGGGGACTGCTCTACTGGGCGTTTCGTCTCCATCTTCCTGACCACCCACCCCTACCATATCCTTGCCACCACCCCGATTCCTTTATTTAGCCCCGACACTGTAGTTAAGGTCATGAATGGCTCGATAAATGAGCATGCCAAGGAGCACAGTGAGAGCGCCGCCCTTCACCTTTTTAGCCGCTCGCCAGCATACGGAATGTCTGTCAAGGTAGCCTACAGTTTACAGGCTGTTTCGCCGTGGACAGAGATGTGTCCTTGCTTCTCAACCCTGTCGTTGTTGATGGATATTGTTGCAGGCCTTGTGGGTTGGGACCGCTGTGCTACAAACACGTTCAACTATCTGCTGGACAAGGCGGTGTTTATTGGTACCAGTGGGGCGACCAGATTGAAGCTCGACATGGTAAGAACAGCACTATTGCTCTTGGGACGATTCATAGGGAGCTAGTTCACTGATTTGTTTTACTTACATGAACTAAGAATCAGATACCGTTGATTGCTTATGAGTTCTTCAATCCACACAATCCCTACATCATCTGGGCCTCAAAGCCACTCAGTTGCCATAATGGGTTTGTGTATGTCTCTGCCGGGAACAGGATTCAGCCACCAGACTACACAAGTGCGTCCTGAATACCTGCCAAGCAGTCTGCTCCGCGTCGACTTTTGCTTTTTACGCCGCTCAATATGCCGTGGAAATCATTGAGGAAGAGGTTCTAGAGCCAACTGCAGGAGTCGTGCTCATCGTAAGACTCTTTGACCTTCAATCCTTAGAGTTTGAATAGCCTAGACATTTTATACATTATTAGTGCTCAGAGGGGCAGGAATCTTACAAATATTAAGCTGACACGGGGTAGAGTTCAGAAGTTTGTAAAAGTGACTGGTAGGAGTCTTGCGTTGTCGCTCTAACTATTGCTTCACTTTACGTGGCTCTTCTTGTTTGCAGGGCTCGCTCACCTTCGATCGATCGGAGGAAGAAAAAGATTGGGAGGAGAACAACGACAGCGAAGGACCTGAAAAAGAGGAAAACTCAACAAAGGACCGCGAGGAAGGACCCCGTCTGGCTACGTCTAGGCCCACCGTACTGAATGCTTCTCGCAACTTGATGGATAAGTGGCGAGATAGGTTCTACTTCCGCAAGCTCCCATCTGAGCATCCCCTACGTATTTTTGCACTCTTTAAGAACGACCAGGTCTGCTCCCGCCCTCACTTCTAAACACTTCAGCTGGGCCCCAGCGTTTACGCCTCCGAGAGCGAAAAGGCGCAACCCTCGTTCTGAGTGCCCTCTTTGACGGAGCTTACCACCAACCCTTACAAAGACGAACTGCTAACGAACTGTTTTGAATGCCAATGACACTCGAGCCTCCGATGAGCTGCTGCGGATCTGCAGCTGTTTGTGACCCAACACACCGCTGACCGGCCCAGCACGGGTTTTCTTCTGGCGATTCTTGTCTTGGGAGATGAAAAAGTCGATATGGAGGAGGCGAGCAAGTCAGTTGTCACTTTCCGCTAGAAGGATATTACAATTAACCTTATGGGCACACCTGCGGCAGTGTCTCTTTCGGTTTTGTTGTGCTTATCCTATTACTAGCAACGCAGACTCCAGATCATGGGGAAGTGTAGGTTGTGAGGTTCATTGTATCATTCCTGCTTTAGAGTGAGCTCAGGCTGTATGGAATAGAAATCCAGGCCCAGCAGATGTTTAACAACGAAATTGTTGCGCTTAAGAGTCACAGAGCCGAAGGAGACGTGAGGATTTCCTTTCTCTACAATGTGTTACCCCTCTGTTCTGCTCTACTCAACTTATTACAACTCCAATTCGGTTTTTCTCTCTCTACTCAACTTATTACAACTCCAATTCAGTTTTTCTCTTTGTAGAAGCAAGAGCATGCTTCTGGGCGCATATTGGGAAGAATACGAGGGTTGCCTTTCTGCATGGTGCTACTAGGCTGGAGGATTTAGCGCGAAGAACGCCAAGGCCAACAGACTGACCACCCTCACCACCGTTCTTATGACAGGCATGTCCCTGCTTTTCCCGGCCGCTATGCTGTATCAAATTCGTCTATGATTTTCCTTTAAAACAGCGTCTATGGACCCGACGATGCTTTCTACACGCGCATTCCGGCTAAATGCAGTATGAGGTAGATTTCCACTTGGTGTGCTATACGATAAGCAACACACGGAGATGAAGCGCCCTTGCACCTGTGGTAATATGTGTTATCCTGCAGCGGCGGATTACAAGGGTTTCCGGGTAGTGGTGCTGCCGCTGCCTGAGTGTATGCCAACGGTCGTCGCATGGCCCCAGCCTCTGTCTGCCCGTATCCGTCACGTGCGTTGCCTTCAGCGCTTGCCTGTCTTATCTTTTCCTACGGCGGTTCGCCTCCATTAGGGTTGCGTTACGCTGCGCCTTTCTCTGTTAGGATGCGAAGGATACGGATAGGCTGTGGTTTTCTTGCGATACAGGAAATCACATTCTTAGAGAGCAAGCTAAATTTGTGCAATCTCCTGAAGCCGGTGTCTCCTGAGAATTGCCCGGACGACGTAACAATTCTTTTATCGTTGAAAAGCAATGGAGCTGACACTATGATGCTTTACCGAGTGAGCCATGCAGGTTTTTCATTGCCTTGGTCCTGTGTGTACTCCTTGCGGTTGTGTGGTGCTTTCAATTTGATGGCATCATTGTCTCCAGCTGTTTTCTTTACAGACCTGCTACGTTCTACCACACTTTTCTGGGAAGGATGGCAGCAACTGTCAGGCTGGAATAGCTCAGCGGCTTCGCACAATTCCGTTCAAGTTTTCCACTTATATAGAAGAGTCATTGAAGCAAAGCCAGCATATTAGTCAGCAAAACAACGCGAAGGTTAGTAGCAAGTTATACTGGCACAATCTGCAGTGCTCTGCTGAATCTTCCGCAGTACTGTAGAAAATAGCATAGACGTTGGGCATCCAGGGTCAGTATATGAACCTTCAATAGGTGCATGCAAAGACATCGCCGCGGGCTTCACGATGCAGGAGTTCTGCTTTTTTGCCTCTCAGCCTGCTTGTCCTCCCAACTACGCATATTGTGATCCAATTGTGACATCACCGTTCAGCCGTCTCTACGCCCCTGCAGATGAACTGTAGGTTCTTAAGCTGGTGCAAGCAGCTGTAGTGCTGAGGGTTCGGGATAGTCACCGGCAACTCCAGAGCTTTATTCGCCAAAAATGAGATTTTCTTCAAGTGCAGTTAGCACCTGCAATAACACCGATTTGTGTTTGCGCCAATTGCAGCATTCACTTTCTCACCTCCAAGTTCCGTCGGCCTTATAAGGACAATGTCGAGCCCATAGTTTGTGGGCGCGTACCACCAGGCCGACAAGCTCGGCGGCTGGGAGCCATCGTGAAATCCGTCATTCTTGATGAGTATGTTGCACATGCCTTATTGTAGCATCCCTGGTTACTCCATTCGTTCTCAAGGCTCTCGCAGGCCTTCTTAGCTAAGGGTTATCCAGTAATGCTTATTTTACGTAATATGTCAATGTGGTGTCTTGCTTGCAGCGCTGTCGTCGAGCTAGAGAAAATGGACCCATATGGACCATATGACTCAATTTCGCTGACGAATCACCTGCACAGGCGAGGGATCAATATGCGTCTCTTAGGTGTGTCTGCTCACGTAGGAACCTTGTCATTGCTCCTTTTCGTTAGTCTGTCAGCGTGCAATTCAACGCTAAGGCAGAAAAGCATAACTGTATTGGTTGGAGTCAAATATTACCTCACTTATTGCGTTTGCACTCGTAGGCGCAGTGTACAAAAAAACGCGAGCTCAATGGTTGCAACACATGATTATGGTGGAAATAATCGGTACGTACCACCTCTGTCCGCGCCTCCCCAAACGCAATCAGCCTGGGCGGTATTTTTAGTGACAGCAGTTTTCAGTCCTCCTTCACCGCCCCCGCAGAGATACGAGGCAGAACGCCGTAGTGGAGTGAGAGTATGCGCTTATAACTTGTTGAAATTCTATGCAGCCCGCACTCTGAAGCAGTTGCTGAAAGAAGTCATCCGCCGGCTGGTGTTTTCTACAAACTCGGACCTTCAAACTACTGGAGTAGCGAAAGCTTCAGGCAAGCAAATTGGTCTGGGGGCCCTGATAGTATTTCTGTCACATAACGAACTGGGTAGACGTCTTAGGAAACTCCAGTCGGGATTACTATGATTGTGTTCTTGTCATGTGGAAGCAGAAAAAGTAGACTCCTTGATGGTC
>JRZD01010005.1:830-11944 GCA_000826945.1 Eimeria nieschulzi
GTTTCTAGCCTCCAGAATTTCGAAAACGGAGACCTTGCTGCAAGCCATGTGGATCCCTCCTTGCGCTGCTGACGACAACTCGGCCGACTAGCTTGAGCAGCGACCACACGAATGCCAGCTTTTCCCCCTATGTTGCCGCTTCCACGCCGTTCCACTTAAACCTAATATTAAAACTGGCTTGTGACGAAAGGAGGGCTGGGTGCGATGCGGCCTTTTGTCAGCCGTAGAAGGCCGATTCAATACTGGGAGGCTGGTGAGCAAGGCAACAGCAGGGTAAGCAAACCTAAGCAGTCTTGACTAAAACCGCTTAAATAGTCCGATAAAAGCTAAGCAAACTCTTTTCAATTGTAACTTTAAGCAGAACAAAAGGGCACCTGCGTTGACGCATCTGCAACTGGTGAGCCCTTTACTGGGGCTTATTGTATGGCTGTTGGAGCAAGCGACTCAGATGGGCTGGAGCTCTGCAGTTCTAGACAGACACCCCACTGCCTTACACATAAGGCTTTCAGTTTTTTTAATGTGTATTTTCAGAGTATACTGGGCTGAATGCTCGTATGTGGTTTCATAGGGCTTTACGAAATGTAATATGCAGGCGACGAGTGAGGACGCCCATTTGCTTTCAGAGGTCAAGCCAACACAAGAAGCAAAATTATGACTTGGGGAAGACGGTGTTAAGTGGATGGGTAAGCTGGCAGACATGCCCTGCAGTCGCGCAGGAGGGAGTTGTCGCCGGGGGATGGCGGGGTGTAACTTGGAGTGTTCCTTTATTCAGCTATTCCAGAACTGCACTCTAGATGGCACTGGACGCACAAGGAGGCTGTTTTAATCTGAGACACCTTGTGTCCACAGAATCACGGATGCCCATTTAGATTCCCGCGGTCAGCGTTTCGTCCCTCCTGGCTCCCACATTATCACCGCCGTCATGGGCACAAGAGATACGGAACAGGAGAACCCTGGCGGCGCTGCTGCGTCCGCATCGGCGGCTCCGGAAGGAGTCCTTCGCAGGCGACGAGGGGCTCAGGGCACTCAGGCTGAGGGAAGTGCAAGTGCAGGCCAAGGGAGGCCTGTGGCAAACGCCAGCAGGAGAGGTCGCACCTCAGACCGAGACGATGATGAGAATAAAGTAAGCGACGGGAAAGGCAGCTTTCTCATCGCAAGGAGTAGAAGCACCAGCGCAGCAGGCACCAAGCTTGATAGCGCCACATGTGCCTTGGTAGCTACAACAACCGATACAGTGGGAGAGGAGACCGAGGGGAAATATACGGCGGGACAGAAAACTACTTTGGCCAATGAAGATATTCCAAGCTCGCAGGATCAGGAGCCGACGGGGTCTCGTCTCCTCATCGAGGTTACACCGCGGATTCGGAAATTCCTTGAGGCCCACGTCCCCCTCAAGAAACGCAAGGAGCTTTTAGTTCGGGATAGGATTGACTTAGATGTCCTTCAGCGCTTGGTGAGGAAATAAATACTTGTGCAAGTTTTAGGCAGAGGAAAAGAACCCACAAAGTGTTCTGGCCTGCAGTGCAAATAACCAACACAAAACTCCCTCCCTGTCATTACTGTTGTTGCAGCAGTTTCCATTCGCTGTTTGCTGCTTTGCAGGTTCGTAAGGTTAACAAGAAGGGGAGCTTTCCAAAGGCAGACATGGCGGATCTTGTGGATGGATCGCAGATAGTCGGTAAGTGCACTGTATGGTCTTGTCTTGTGTTCCCATTCAGCTTTGGGTTATTCGATATGTGGCGGCTCGGCTGTCTGATCAGATTTGTTACAAATAACTCCGCGTTGATGTCTGCTGCAGAACGCATTGAGGCTCCCCCGATATCGCTGGACAAGCTCACCTTTAGCGAGCGCCTAAATCTCATGGCTGCCGAGCGAAGACACCAGGCGGCCGTCCGCACTTTGTGGGGAGACCGTTCAGACCGCCAAGATTGTTTTGCAGATATTAATAAGAGCCTTGCGTGCGTGAGACACCTCATAAAAAAGAAAAATACAACCCTGGAATCGTGGTGTAAGCACAAGTGCAGCTGCGTTGTGTTGCTGCGCATACAGCATGGGTGTCAATGCGCTGCTGGGAATATTTCTCACATTCCTTGGAGGCTATTGGGCAGCACTGTATTTGGGGGTCGAAAGCTTTCAAACCGTAAGTGTTGCTGGCTGGCGGCTGTTAGCACAGCATACGCATACACCCCGGTATACTGCCAGAATATGAACGTCCGTGTGGTCTTGCGCTCAGCGCGTTGTTAGCGGGCTCTGTTGTTCCATAGTTTGCTTGATCGTGGAGGTTCTTCTTTTTGTTATTCACGACGAACGGCAACGTCTACGAGCCAAAAAGAAAACCTTTAGCCTAGGCTCGTCTCCGACAACAAACTGAAATCTTGCAGTTAAACTAACTTGCTGCCAGGCTACTTAGTGCTTGTAACTGATGGGAAAGCAATCATTGGAACATAAAACATGCAACGATGTTAGAAAAGGGGAGTTATTTAAAAGTACAGCTAGCGTAGCCATCGGAAAACTGTCACGATGTGAACGCAGTTTCTGCTGGAAGCATCGCCACCGTCGCCAATTTTCAACAGTTTCTGCCATGCTCCGGCCCCCGTAGAATGAAATACAAATTCGTCAAACGGCCAAAGAAAACGCTAAGGAACGTTCTTTGGTAAAAACACATCAAACGACCCATTAATTTACATAAACGTAAAGACACAAGACATTCTAACATGTGAGACCAAGCATTTTCTTTCCATTGTCACCCAACATGCAGACGTGTGGAATATCCCTGAACATCTGGTCACAGTCGAAGCTGAAACCAATGACCCATACGTCGGGCACCGAAAATCCGATGAAATCGGCGGTCTGCCCATTTGAACGCTCAGTGCGTTTCAGCACAAGAACGGCAATACGAACAGACTTCGGCTCGAATTGCTGTAGGTAGTTCCGCAGCTCTGTAAGTGTCAAGCCGGTGTCGATTATGTCCTCAATAATGAGCACGTCCTTTCCCTTTAGGCAGGAGAAGTCGTCATGGGACACTTGCAGTTTCTGTTCGCTCTGGGTACCAACGTAGCTTTTGACACGAATATAATGCTCGAAGAAAGGGGGCCTGGTGGACTCCTCATCGTAAAGGTTCATCTTTGCCAAGTGATGGAACAAAGAGGCAAAAAGGCTCCGAGAACCCTTAAGAACGCAAAGGCAATGCAGGTCGTTGTTCCTGTACACCTTTCGGATATCAAACGCCTGAAAGCAGCAGCGGCAGACGGAAAAGTTTACTGATGAAAGCAGCGATTACTAAGCAAGGGTGATCTGTTGCCGTCAGAAGAACTTGAGATGGGCAAGGAGTAACCTACCATCTTCTCTATCCTGTCCATAAGAAGTCCATTTGGAATGAGGACACGATCTATATACTTTTGGTATTGCTTCGGAATTAGTAAATCGTCCGAGGAGTAGTTCATACCATCATCGATTACGATGGGTTTGCTGCCTACGGTTCCGTTGCTGCAAAAAAACCAGCAAACAGAAAAAAGAAAAAACTGCGAAGAAACAGAGCAAGGAAATTGAACAAGAAACCAAAAACGCCCATGTCCCCCCCTCAGCAACCAATCGATATACTACACACCCACTTACCTTGCCATTATTTAAAGGCTCAAAACACAAAACAAATACACAGAAATAAAGTTGCGTAGAAGATAAGGATGCACACTTTGAAGATCGCCGTCGGAACCCCACAGTGCAGAATCGTGCACAGATGAGGAGTGCATAAAGGGGGCTTGCGCTTTAGTAGAAATCTGAAGGTTTATGGACGGTAACCTTCTACGTCCTGTAGTGCCTGATGAATGGCTGGTTTTGTTTTTAAATATTATTTTATTATATGGAAGAAAGGAGCTGCTTGGTTGTGGAGATATAATCAAACAGATTACTATCGATGAGGCACTGGCCTGTGATCTTCCAATTAAAGCTATTTGTTGGGCTTATAATAATGTGAAATTTCAAGATATATATGAAATTTTAATCGTCGATGCCAAGGTCGCAGCAGCAGGAACCCAACACCCCGAGTTTTTCCTTCGCCCCCTCAGTCCGCTTTCTGGTCTAGTTTTATATTTTTCGGGTTGTTAAACAGGGTGGAGCAAAGACACACGGCTTTATAGACAACAGTATCAGCGTCAATAGCAGCATGGGCAGCAGAAAAAGCGGCAACATGGCCATCCTTTTGTTGCACTCATGAGGACATGCGTCTTACGAGGCTGGGCAGCTGTAGCGTGTCATTGCGGATGTTCAATATTCCAGTGTTTGTTTGGTTATGTTCACGTAGAAATTTTTTAAATAGTGTCTTAAGTTGTCTTTGAGTGAAAGGGTTAAGCCGATGTATGTGAGGAGCAGTAATGTGTTCGGATGAGTGTGTGTCCAAAGTGGAGCTGGCCTTCACCTTGGCAGTATTCACCGTCTTTCTGCTTGGCTGTGCTCAGACCGGCATGGCCTTAGAGAGCAAGCTGCAAAAAGGCAGACTTCTTTGGGGACTAACTATTCCTAAGTTATTGTTCGTGTTAGTACTTAAGGCTCTAACCAGAGGCATATGTATGACCGTCCCAGATAGCCTCAGGCCTATGGCAGTTGGTGTGAGGGGAAAGCACATCCTGGGTTTGATGGAACCGAGGAGAGGGACATGAATTTCCCTAATTTAGGAGTTCTTCCATCTTGCGCAACGCAACGCAATGACGTTTTCAAGTCGCTATTTTCTTCGCCAAGTGTCTCAACTCAGCCTTCTATCTTACGGCCTTGGATCCAGGCCGAAACGTTTTTATTAACTTTACTTCTCCCTACCTCTTAGCAGCCTAACTTGGGTACTTACATAACACATGGGCATAACTTTCCCGGGTTAGACAACAAGCCAACGGTACTACTGCCGCCGCGGATGATACGTACCCTCCTGGGCAGGCCAGAGTGACGGGTAACGAGACCCACTTGTTTGGTCCTACAGGGAGTTCTAGGACGCGCAACAAGTCCCTCCTTGCCGGCACTTTTAGACTTAACCCGTGGAATGAGTAGATGGTTCTTTTGTGCACCTTCACTCACACTCGCTCACAAGCCCCTAGACATCTGTCCAGACGTTCCTTGCCTTCCATCCCCAAGGCACAGTTACAGCTACCTTTTTTCTCCCTGCTGACCCCAGAGACCTAGCAAACCAGCGTCCAGAGAACCGGGCGTGTGCATGCAGGGCTTGCTTGCGACTGACTAGAGACACAACTGTTCAAGGCCAAGAAGAGGGCCGCAACCCGTGAGCTGGCAGTAAACGTATTGTGGGTGAACGTGCAGCATAGAGGCGGAGAGAAGAACTAGATGAGAACATCTCCTGGATACGGGAGGGAGAAAAGAGGCCCCGCCAGCACATGCAAGGCCGAGCCTCAGCCACAGAGCTGAGTCTTTGAAAAACCGAGCAGAAAGAGCATCGCAAGCGCGAGGTTAAGGCCAGGGGACAAGCGGCTCTGGCTGTGGCTCTGGACCCCCTCAGTGCCACGGAGCAAAAAGACGTGCCGCGTATGAAAGGCAGCCAGCCTAGACTGAGGCTGGCCTAGGCGGGCTGCAAACACGTGCCGTTTAGGCCCCGCGCTGCAAATCTGGTTTACTTGGGCTGAAGAAACAAAATAAGCTTAAAGGCAGAGGAAAACTCACGACTAAGGGAGCTAAACAAGACCCGGAACAACGGCTCACGGAAGTTGAAACTCCCGCTACGTTGCTAGAACAAGAACTAGACGCTGCTGTACAGACACTAGAAGACACAACTGCTTCCTCCACATCTAAAGCATGCCTCAACTGGGAACTTTACCATTAAATATATCGCCCATCAAGACGCGAAATTATTGGAAATCCAGTGTGGGGCAAGGGCTAGTAGGCCCGCCAGAGCAAAACCCAAGCGGGAGTGACCCTCTGCACTCACCCTGACCCTTCCAGAAGCAAACCACAAGGATCCTCAACCTCAAGGATCTCCAGCCTCAAGGATTTCCAACCTCGATGATCCCCAACCGCTTTCATATGCCACCCACACCGAGCCGTCTGGGAGGTCAGTGAGAGACTCCCTTTTCTGCTTTCAAGGTTAGACAAATAATTATAAAAATAGAAAACATTTTATTGGCCTTTTCCAATGCGAAACTGGGGCCCAATTCTACATTCTTGGTCAGACACACTATGTGCATGCGCTCATACAAAACGCCCAGTCTAAATGCTAGTGGAAGCCCTTAACATTTGCTGGATACAACAAAAAAAAACAAAGTTTAGTGTGTAGTACAGATACATATTGCTGTGCATGCAAGTGCAGCTATAAAAGAAGTTGTAGCGGAATGGTAAATACAACAAGTGTTGGGCTAGCGCCGTTTCTTTTGAGGAGTCGCTGAGCCCGAGAGGGAGAAGCCTCTTCCTTGCACGGATGAGAAGCATTTTACTAGCACGGATGTTGACATATCTCTACACTAAATAACACATGCATCTCTCCTCACAAAAACACATACCTCGAAACTTGTCTCTGTGAGGGTTCTGTGGAAAGATAATATCTAGGCGACTTCTTTAAAATCAGCAAGCGTGGGGTCTCCTGCGTCTCATCTGCCCAACTAGCCAACAAAAACACCGATTTCTATTGCAATTCTGAAGATCATTTCTGGGGTTGTTTGCGGCCCTTAAATGTTCGACAGTTCCCTAAGTTTCTTCTTTTTCCATTATCTATTTTTTTATTTTTACAATAATAAAGACAGAATTTTGTTTCACTGCTTCCACGGGATGGGCAGGTGCACCCCAGACTCTGTTACGTTTGCCTGTGTGTGGGGTCTCTGAGGGCCCCCGTGACTCTTTGGATACTGGAGTGTTCAATCGCATCCGAAAAGGACAATAGCTCTAATTTCTTTTTGTTTTTATTAACCAAATATTCTTTTAACACATCACTCGCCTTGCCTCTCTGGAGTTTCGCTGTATGTGCACTGGAAACCGTACGTCTGTAGAAGAGGCGCAATGGCCCTCGCATCTGCAGCTAAACATTTGAGGGCCCTCGCCGGCCATCGGGGGCCGCTGCAGCCCGGAATTCTGTGGCTGCGTTCCTCTGTGTCTCCCAATGGGCAATATAAAGCAATAGCTCCATATATCGCTTCAGACGGAAGCAGCAGCGGCAGCAGCAGATCTTCCAGTGACCCTAGAGAACGAAAGGATGCATTGTTGGCTGTCGCTGCAGCGGGACTGAGTACCTGTGTTTTCTGGTGGGCCAGAAGCAGCAGCAACAGCAAAGGGAGCAGCAGGATATGTCTTTGTGCCTCCCCCTTATCTTCAGGGGGTTCTGAAGTGTACGTGTGGGGCACCAACATAGACGGCCAATTGGGCGTAGGCTCGACCCTTTCCATGCCACTCCCTGCCCGCATCGCCGCTCTGCCCCTCAGAGCTCAAGAGACAGTCTGTGCTGTCTCCGCAGGCTCCCGTATCTCTGCATGCGTTACGTCCGAGGGCCGCGTGTTCGCCTGGGGAAGGGGAGCTGAAGGAGACAGTGGGGGAGCGTCTGCTGCTGATGGGCCCCGGGAGGTGCTTCTTCCTCTACAGGAGGGAGACAGAGCAGTTGCTGTCTCTTGCGGTAGCAGCCATTCTCTCGTGGTTACCGAAATGGGCTGTCTGTACACCTGGGGCAGTAACACTCATGGCCAGTGTGGGCGACCCCCCTGCGAGGATCCCCAAGACTCCAGCGGAGTCACCTCTGCCCCTTCCCCTCTAGAGGGCATGGGACGCCGCGACGTCTTTGGGGGCCGCGTGGGGCACCTCTCGTCCCTACCGCCTGGGAGGGTGGGGGGCCCCCTAGCTGGTCGTAAAATTGTAGGGGCCTCTTGCGGCGACCGCGTGTCTGCTGCAGTGACAGCGGAGGGGAATGTGTTTGTGTGGGGGGAGTGCCGTCCTGGGGGCCCCTTGGGGGACGGGAAGTCAAGGAGGGCCCCTGGCCACGAGCCCCGGCAGGTGCACCTGCCTGCCGAAGGGCCTGAGGGCCCTGCCAAGGCCCTCGCCGTTGCATGCGGGGAGAGACACTGCCTGGCCCTGAGCTCGGGGGGCTTCGTGTATGCGTGGGGCAGCAATGCCTACGGCCAGCTGGGCCTTGGAGGGGGTCCTCGGACTGTTGAACAGCCCCAATTAGTAACAACTCTAAGGGAACACCGCGTGTCTGCTATTGCATGCGGGGCCCTCCACAGTCTGTGCCTTACAGAGGAGGGGACTGTCTTTGTCTGGGGCTACGGGAGGGATGGTCAGTGCGCTCAAGGATCCAGGCTTGACGTGCCATTGCCCCTGCAGGTAGAAGCTGGAGGCCCATCTGGGGGCCCCCTTGGGGGCCCCCAGATGGGCCCTTGCACCCACATCAGCGGGGGGGAGGGCCACAGCCTTGCCGTGTGCGGCGGTGGGCGGCTCTTTATGTGGGGCCGGGGCAGGGAGGGCCAGCTGGGCAGGGGGGCCTTCGTAGAGAGCCCCGCCGCCTCTAGAGATAGCCCCGTTGAGGTTTGCCTCGCTAAGGGGAGACGGGTTGCCGCAGCTGCATGCGGAGGATGCCATACTATTGCATGCACAATTCGCGCACCCCAGTGAGGGCCGCTGGCTGTGGTGTACTGACACCCGACTCAAAACGGTGGCAGATGCAGAGGCCACGACAGCGTGACTTCATTCTAAGAAGCGCCTCCTGCCTTCCCTCTGCATACATGCCCAAATAGACACCAAAATTCTTGGAGAGGTTTCGGGAAAGAGGAGCATGAGGCTGGTGCTGCTCTCTGAGCAATGCGCTGTCTCTACAGCCTTCCCTCTTGCGTGCTAGTCAACGGACAAACAACCTCGCTTTCACATGAAGCGGCTAATTGAACCACCCTGCAAACCTCCCTACACTGCCGTCATCTGTTTTGCAGCAGCAGCAGCACCTGCGGCTGCTGCTGCTGTTTGTGGCCTTCTGATTAGAGATCTTACAGTACTTGGCCATCCTGCAGCAGCAAGTGCTGCTGCTGCTGTTTGTGGCCTTGTGTTTAGAGTTCTTCGAGGACGGAGCCAACGGTGTTTGTGTTGGCTGAGAGGTCCATCTTCATGAGCTCTTCTGCGTCGAAGGGCGTGGCGCCTTTCACACGCATGCTGAGCCAGTGGAGCATGTCCCTCGTGCTTCTGTCTCCGGCGTAAATAAGGGGTTCTTTTTCTCCTCTTCTGTAGAGAAACAAGGTGGGATAACCCGCAATATGTACTCCTTCGACTTCATTTCGGCTCGCGTCTATGCGGGCCACAGACAGTCCAGACACCCCAGCTAGCCGCCTGGCGAGTTCCTTGTACGCAGGCTCCATCTTGCGGCAGAAGCCGCACCAGGGAGCATAAAATTCCACAAGTACGTTTGGCTCTCTGTTTAGTTCTGCTGCAAAGGTGGAGGCGACGATCGTCCGCACTGCCCCCTTTGGCGGTTGCACCTCAGGCGGGGCCTCCGAGCGGAAGTAGGGAGAGAGCTCCCGAGACAGTACAGCTGACACAAACTCATCCATTGCCGCCACCAGCTTCTCATTCCCATCGCTTGCAGAAGGCAGGGGAGCCGGGGGTTTGAACTTGTGCGCTGGGTGGTGCCGGGAGTCGGAGTCATGGTTAACAAACATAATCCTTATTTGGGGTAGAGAATCGTCTTCTACTCCCAAGAGACTGAACAGCTGCTTCTCAAACCCCTTGCTGTTTCCAGAAACAGTCGCTGCAACAGCAGCACGGTGTTTCTCGGCAACTGTCCTGAATGCCGCGATCAATGGATTCTGGGGGTTGACCGACTCCACCTCTTCGAGCGCACTGGCGTCGCTTTCCGTGTTTAGCAGCAACACAAACTTGGGCCTCGGGTCTTTAAAGAAAGCCTCACCGATGCTCTCTGTGTCAAAAAGAGACACCGTAGGGAACAGCCACTGCCGCACAAACGTCCGCAGCTCGTTCACCTCCCCCACTTGGCCTTGGTAAATGTGAACTCTGCCTTCCCCGCTGTGCGGAGCAAACACAACCACGAACGGAGGCGTCAGCTGTCTAGACACCTCGTCGCTATTTCGCTGCTCCTCGGGAAGCGTGGGCAGTATGTGGGTGTCTTTGAGGCGGGCAATGAGCTTCGGGTCTGACGTGTCCCCAAACAAAACTTCTTCTCCAAACGCACGGGCTACAGACTGAAAAGTAGATTTGTTGTACTCAGCAGGGAAAGCACCCACAACAGCGACATGGCCTCCCCCGTTGCTGCTGCTCTTAATGAGCTCGTCGAGATGGCGGACAGACTCCAGCTGCTTGTCGCGGTCAACCTTCAAGTCCACCCAGTGCACGATGTACGTCCGAAACCGCCGGCCCTCATAGAGCTGCACCACGCCCTCGAGATAGAGGCGAATTGTGGGGTACTCCCTGACGTCCGCTTTTGCACACATCTCCTCGTTCTCTGTACAGTCCACCTTGCCCGCTATCACCAGCGGCTTGTGGTGGGATAATAGCTTGGCTGCTGCGTCAAACTCCGGCAAAGCCGCGCGGGACCAGTAGCACCAGGGAGCGTAGAACATCACCAAAACGAACGGATGAGCCGCCATGAAGTCGTCGTACGTTTTGTCTGTCAGCACGACAGCACCGCTCTCCATCACTGCCTTTTGATCTTTTGCTACCCGCGCCCTCTGGGACTCGGAATACACTCGACGCTCCGACTGAACGCCATCCTGTTCACCTGCCGCTGCAGATTTCGCGTTTTGTGCACTGGAAAGCAAGGCTATGCCGACAAACAAGACAAAAAGGAGGGATCGTCGGAGGCCTCCTGAGGGCCTCCTGGAGACCCCGGGAGCCATGGGTAGAGCCAAATAAGAAATCGCCATTGTTAGGAGCAGACGAGGGAATGGAGGGCACCCAGAAAATCGTAGAGAATGATGACATGCAAGGACAAACACGACCGTCGTAGCGAGACGGGGAGGGGAAGACGAGATGGAAAATGTTCCTTTGATCGGAACAAGGAGTAAATGGTGTAAAACAGTTTGTTCCAAAAATTTGTACAGGAAACAAGCACTCGCTGGAATTGTGTTGCCCGAGGTGCAGCGGCTACCACGAACACAAGCTAAACGGTGGAGCCGCACCAACCTTCAGGTGATTAGCAGAGG
>JRZD01010005.1:11983-24883 GCA_000826945.1 Eimeria nieschulzi
CAACACAACCACGAGGAGCCCTGCTAACAGACTCGCAGCCATCTGAACAGCCCAGCCCATACAGCCCACAAACATACGCTACCAATAGAGGGAAAAGCCGATGACTTTTTTCCCCCACTCCGTTTCACTAAGCCATTACACTATAACAGAATACGATGAAAGCAATTAACGGCACGGGTCGTCCTCAGTGAAACTGGAGTGGTCTACGGCATTCTAGCTGCGGTGTCTTCCTTTAGCATCTCGGCGCGGCCCTAGGAAAGACTCTTTGGAAGCTTCGGAACAACTAAGCTTCTCTCTAAAGAGAAAATATATAATTCAATACAATTTTGGAAGAGGTTAATTGCGGGTGCGGCCAGAATCAGTACAATATCATACTTGCCTTCTGCTTATAGGGCGTAAGTACTCGTTTCTAGGGTCTATGGTTTAAGTGCGTCTAAGGCCCTAAGGCTTTGTTTCTAGGGTCTAGGGCTGGTGCGTTTGAGGCACTAATGCCTTGTCATTAGGGTTTGTGAGTATGCGTACTAACAACAAACAACTTCAGTCCCCAATGAAGTCTGCCTCTCTCCGGCTTTCCTCTCTGAGGCTATGCCGACACGAGCAGATCCAAGTGGCAAATGAAATGTGGACAAGGTGCGGTCTAGCTGCACCTTGGATACGCATCCCAACACAATTCAAGGAGCTGGGCTACTGTTCCTTATAGGCTTAATTGTTGTATACTAGGAATGGCATGCTGCCGCAGTCAGGTATGGGGCATTAAAGTCCTGTATGGCCTTTACCCCTTCTCGAAGATTTTGAATCTGCAAAAAAACGTTCGAAAATGATCAAACTTGGGAGGCAACACAGGTCTGGAAAAGGTACACGCTGTATGGGTGAAACCTGCCTATCCTTAGCTGTATAGGCAGGCTGGTCCCGTAGGGATGTCTGTGGAGCTTGGTTGAGGATGCTTGTCTTGGTGTCGATGTCACCATCCACCTGGGCAGCGCAAATCCCCAACGACAATTCCCCCCTAGGCTCCTCTCCTCAGCACAATACAATAAAGATGCAACGCCTCAGCCCCTCGCAAGATGGGGTACGCTCTGGATAGGTTCTAAAACCCCTTGGCTGGCCTGTACATTCTGAGGCTGCTAATGCTCAGTTTTTTCTACGTTGCGAAAGGCTCTCTGTTCAGGCCTTAAACCGATAAATCCTGGTAGAGCTTCGCCTGTTTTGTACACTTAGGCGTACGCACCCTTATAAGGCGCGTATCCTCAGCTTCACACCCCATGCTGTCCCTACCCAGGGGATGTGGAGTGCCCAAGAAGCTTGAAATGTTCCAAGAAATACTCACAAGTCAGCTCTAAGCAGTAATAACATTATAAGAGGTGAGATCAGAAACTTTTATACACGAAATTCAGCCAACACAATTCTCTCTTGTCCCCTGAGGTTAATTCCCCAGAGGTGGTCTCGATCCCGCGCCCAGGTCTTAAGCCTTAGGGCTTATCTTGGACTTTAAGGCCTTGAGACTTTAAGGCTTTGGCCTCAACTCCCGATTCTTAAGCTTCGAGCCCCAAATCCCCAAAGTGGCTTCGTAAGGATTTTATTTAATAACTCCTCTGTGTGAACTGTGCACAGAACTTCATATTTTTGTTGATGTTAATGAAGTGTTGGCTTGGCTAATGAGACAACTCTTAGCTTAAGTTAAGCTTAAGCCAACAGAGCATGGCCTAGGCAAGGGCTTGGGCTTATCCCAGGCCGTAAATGTAGTGAAGTTCAATACACTGCTGAGGCTGTCCTAACTACCTGGCTACCGGGTTGGGAGACGCATCCCAGCAATCCAGGCAAAGGAATGGAGGCTTGTCTAATTGCAAGGCAGGCAAACAATGAACATCTCAAAAAAGTTTAATTTAGTTACTCTATCGATTTACTCCTTTTAGGGTGCACAAGCTCGCTTAAATGGAAAGGCTGTAGCGATAGGCTGCATGTCTACAAAACAAACAACATAAATCCGCAACCTCACATGCAGGCACCTTTCCAATCACTAATCTAAACAGTTGGGCTACTGCTCTTCGAAAAACACATGCGTAACCCTTCCACTCATAGATAACTTAGGGCATCAATTAGGACAGCTCTTACTGATAAGCGACAAACATTGCAATATCAAACATAAGATAAATCGGCTTAAGCCTTTTGTTCATAGGTAACTCAGGGCATTAATTCGAACAATTATAAGTGTTAACAAATGCACAGACACGCAGAAGCCAAAATACGCAGCACCACCCTACACTCTCTTTATGGCGTCACGTGAGTTTCTTCTTTCACTGTAGTAACCATTGATTTTTCCTTTGAACTTTTTCTGCTCGTTTATTTTTTATTTATGTCATTAATTTGTCTAGATGGCTCAGCGCGATAAAGAAGTGCTTGTAGCAGTCTACCAAGGTCTCTGCATGTAACTGTCTCAATCGGCCCAGGTGAGTGCTCAATGCTGAGTCTGTGAGAAGATAAATACAAACTGTGGCAAAGCAGACTCTTTTTCTACAAAAAGATTTGTTTAAGGTTAACATGTTAGGGAGATTGAATAAACTGAACTTAGGGTTATCTCTTACTAGCGGCCTCTAACAAAGTGCAGGCAGCAGTTGAAACGGAGGCGCTGAAACGTAGCCTGCATGCTTCCACTGGTCACAACTACATTCATAACTGGCCGCTTCTCATTTGCGAACAATTATGGACTTTCATCTCGAAGAATATAGATTATCCATTGTTCCACTGGCTAAAAACCTTTTCTGTCGTGTTACAAACTGAAGAAGCTTCCCTGCAGTACTAGACACTTTTGTGTGAGATCGAAGCCTCATCCGAAACAGGCTTTGAAAATGAAAGTTCTATATTTGTTGGCCTTCATTTTTTCTATTCCCCTGGTTAGTGGGATGATGAATCAGTCTGTCATGCTGGGACAAATGGGACAAAGTGTTGAGGAATCTGAAACAGGCGTTGATGAGGTTTATGGTCTCGATGCCGGCCCCGAAAGACGCGCCCCACATAGCCGTTTAAGACCATATCTTGTTTTTGTTCTCCTTGCAGCGGTAATGACTTTCACTTTCCGCTCATTGTACTACGTCAAAAAAGTGAGTTTCACAGGACGAAATGCATCTGCAGCGACTAAACCTTTTTGTATGCTCATTTCCATAGGTAAGACCGACGGGGAATAAAGTGCTGCTTTTCACATAAGTCTCACGCCGCCAGAAGGTAGGGGCTACGTTGGTTGTAGTTTGAGATCCTTTGTTATTGTGTGGCTGACATTGTTGGAGGAAAGGAGTTGCATGCCGTACTTTGGTGGTATTTAGTGGACGTCTGTGAGGATGAAGCGAGGGCGGTGGAGTAAGGCAGGGTCTGTAGTGATGGGTGTTCTATTGGCAGCAATTTTATCACAGCGCCAGTTAAATATGTATTTGGGAAGTTTCTTTGTTGTGGGAAAGTTTTAGCTTGGAGAATGGTTGCATGACGGCTTCTGATGAAGTCGAAACGATGAGAACTCTCGAATGACTTCAGTTAACCTATTCGTTCCGTGGGGGGCGGCTCGGAATGCGAAGGGGTGGTTGGCGTAGAGAAGCTGGTTGTCACGGTTCGTGCGACGTTTTGCGCGGGGTTTGAAATAACTTTGACTGCCGCATAGAGACACAGCGACAGCCGGAATTGAGTGCAGAAGGTGGCTTATTGGTAACCTGTGCAAACTGGTGTGAGTTGGTTTCTTGTTTCGGTTGGTTTCGGTCTATGCGAGTGTTTTGGATCGGGGGGCATCCCATGCACTTAGAGGTATGTAATGTAGTTTTACTGTCGACATCAGAAAGTGCGTTTGTTGCTGAAGGCTTATCGTTATTTTAGGGTTGGGGTACTTGAGGAGGCGGTCCGGGGCACTGAGTACTGGAGACGGAAATGCCTTGAAACAGTATTCGTTTGTTGTGGGAATGTTTGGATTTGGGAAACTGGTGTGTGGCGGATTGTGTGTGAGGAAATCTAAAGGTCGGAGGGGCTCGAATCACGTCAGTTAAGCCATTCCTTGCGGCGTTGACGGCACAGAATGCCAAGCAGTGGTCGGTGTAGAGATGCTGGTTGTTACGGTTTGTGAGCCGTTTTGTGCGGAGATGGGAAGAACGGTCGCTACGACCTCCAGACACAGCGACAGGTGTCGTGGAGTGGGGAAATTGGGTTATTACGGTAACGTGCGGGAACTGGTCTGAGTTTGTATATTGTTCCGCTTGATTCGGCGTTACGGTAGTGTCATGGGTTGTATTGAAGGTAAGTGGAGCTATGTGAATGTAGTTTGTCTATCGGCGGCAGGAGGTGCGCTTGCTAGTTTGGTGGTGGGATACTTGAGAAGGTGGTTCGCGGCACTGAGCGTAAAGGACGGCAATGTGTTGAGGCAGTATCTGGTTGTTGTGGCAATGTTTGGGCTTGGAATGCTGGTGAATGGCGACTTGTGTGTGATGCGATCGAAAGGGCGGGAAGACTGGAAGCACTTCATTTAAGCTATTAATTGTTGGTAATGGCACAGAATGCGAAGGTGTGGTTGATGTTGAGGTGCTGGTTGTTACGGTTCTTGCAAACGTTTGTGCGGAGATGGTAAGAACGATCGTTGCTGACACAGCCACAAGTGGTGTTGAGTGGGGGAAGTTGGTTATTGCGGTAACATGTGGACACTGGTGTGAGTTGGTTTATTGTTCCGCTTGGTTCGCGCTTATGATATTATCA
The DNA here is from genome assembly GCA_000826945.1 of Eimeria nieschulzi. Taxonomy (NCBI): domain Eukaryota; phylum Apicomplexa; class Conoidasida; order Eucoccidiorida; family Eimeriidae; genus Eimeria; species Eimeria nieschulzi. Next base: position 16,706 of record JRZD01010005.1, read on the forward strand.
TGGTTGGTACGTAAAAGAACTATTTCCAGCTACGTGAATGTAGGTTTTCTGTCGACCTCAGGAGGTGTGTTTGCTGGAGATGGCTTAACGTTATTTTGGTGGTGGAATACTTGAGGATGTGGTTCGGGGCACTGAGTGCTGGAGACAGAAATGTTCTGAGAAAGTATCGGCTTGTTGTGGATATGTTCGGGTTTGGACAGTGGGTGAATGACCGTTTGTGTGTGATGCGGTCGGAAGGCTGGGGGACTCGAAGTACTTCAGTTAAGCCATTCATTGGCGTCAGTGGCACAGAATGCCAAACAGTGATTAGTGTAGAGATGCTGGTTGTTGTGGTTCTTCGATGTTTTGTGCTGAGATGCGGATAACGGTGGCTACGGCATACAGACACAGCGACATCTGGAGGTATGTGGGCAAAGTGGGTTATTGAGGTAGCATGCGTGCTCTGGTGTGCGTTGGTTTATTGTTTCGCTTGGTTCTCCGTTATGGTAGTGTCGTAGGTTGGATTGCAGGCACTGGGAGCTATGTGAATAATTTTTGTTTATCGGCGGCAGGAGGTGCGTTTGCTGGAGATGGCTTAGCTTTAGTTTGGTGGTAGGATACTTGAGTTGGTGGTTCACGGCACTGAGTGCTGGGGACGGAAATGCCTTGAAGCAGTATCGGTTTGTTGTGGGAACGGTTTTTGGTTTTAAAACGTGCGTGTGGCGGCTTGTATGTGAAGATCGAAAGGGGGGTGAGGCTCGAACCACTTCATTTAAGCCATCCCTTGCGGCGGTGACGGTACATAATGCGGAGGTGTGGATGGTGTAGAGATGCTGGTTTTTGCGGTTCGTGGGACGTTTTGTGCGGAGATGGGAAGAACGGTCACTACGGCCTACAGACACAGCGGCAGTTGAAGGTGAGTGGGCAAAGTGGGTTATCGCGGTAAAGTGCGGGCACTGGTGTGAGTTTGTATATTGTTCCGCCTGACGCGACGTTACGGTAGTGTAATGGGTTAGATTACAGGCAGATGGAGCTATGTAAATGTAGCTTTTTAGCGGCGGTAGGAGGTGCGTTTGCTGGAGATGGCGTAGCTTTAGTTTGGTGGTGGGATGCTTGAGGGAGTGGTTTGGGGCACTGAGCGTAAAGGACGGCAATGCGTTGTGGCAGTATCGGTTTGTTGTGGGAATGTTTGGGATATTAAAGCGGGTGTGTGGCGGGTCGTGTGTGATTAGGTCGAAAGGAAGGGGAGGCTGGAAGCAGTTCCGTTGAGCCAATCATTAGCGGTACTGGCATAGAATGCGAAGGAGTGGTTAGTGTAGAGATGCTGGTTGTTGCGGTTTGTGCAACAGTTTGTGCGAAGATGGGAAGAAGGGTCGCTGCGGTCTGCAGACACAGTGGCATCTGGAGGTGAGTGGGCAAAGTGGGTTATTACGGTGACGTATGGATCCTGGTGTGAGTTGTTTTATTGTTCTGCTTGGTTCGACGTTAAGTTAGTGTAATGGGTCGGATGGCAAGCAGTGAGAGCTATATGAATGTATGTGTTTTGCTCACTTTAGAGGGTGCGTTTGCTGGAGATGGCTTAGCTCTAGTTTGGTTGTGGGATACTTGAGGGAGTGGTTCGGGGCATTGAGTGCTGGGGACGGAAATGCCTTAAGTCATTATCGGTTTGTTGTGGGAATGTTTGGGTTATTTAAACGGGTGTGTGGCTGGTTGTGTGTGATGAGGTCGAAAGGAGATGAGGCTCGAACCACTTCAGTTAAGCCATTCCTTGAGGCGGTGACGGCAGAGAATGGGAAACAGCGGTTTGTGTAGAGATGCTGGTTGTTACGACTCGTGGGCCGTTTTGTGCGGAGATGGGAAGAACGGTGGCTGCGGCATACAGACACAGCGGCAGTTGAAGGTGAGTGGGGAAAATGGGTTATTGCGGTATGGTGTGGTAACTGGCGTGAGTTGGTTTACTGTTCTGTCTGGTTGGCCGTTACGGTAGTGTCGTGGGTCGGATTGCAGGCAGGTGGACCTATGTGAATGTAGTTTGTCTATCGGTGCCAGGAAGTGCGTTTGCTGGAGACGGCTTAGCTTCAGTTTGGCGGTGGGATAGTTGAGGCGGTAGTTCAGGGCGCGGAGTGCTGGGGACAGAAATGCCTTGAGGCAATATTCGTTTGTTGTGGGAATGGTTTTTGTCTTTAAATTGTGCGTGTGGCGGGTTGTGTGTGATTAGGTCGAAAGGGAAAAGAGGCTCGAACCACTTCATTTAAGCCATTCCTTGCGGCGGTGACGGTACATAATGCGAAGGTGTGGATGGTGTAGAGATGCTGGTTATTGCGGTTAGTGGGACGTTTTGTGCGGAGATGGGAAGAACGGTCAATGCTGTTTGCAGTTACAGCGACAGTTGGAGTTGAGTGGGGGATGTGAGGTATTGAGCTACCATGTGGAAACTGGTGTGAGTTGGCTTATTATTCCGCTTGGTTGGCCGTTACGGCAGTGCCATGGGTCGGATTGCAGGAAGTTGGAGCTATGTAAATGTAGTTTGCTTATCGGCGGCAGGAGGTGCGTTTGCTGGATGTGGCTTAACGTTTGTTTGGTGGTGGGATGCTTGAGAAGGTGGTTCGGGACATTGAGTACTGGGGACGGAACTGCCTTGAGGCAGTTTCGGTTTTTTGTGAGAATATTTGGGTTTTAAAATGGGTGTTTAGTGGCTTCTATGTGATGCTTTCGAAAGGGTGGGGAGGCTGGAACCACTTCAGTTAAGCCATTCCTTGCTGCGGTGACGGTACATGATACGAAGGAGTGGTTGGTGTGAAGATGGTGGTTGTTGCGGTTCGTGCGCCGTTGCATGCTGAGATGGGAAGAACGGTCAATGCCGTCTGCATTCACAGCTGCAGTTGGGGTTGAGTAAGTGAGGTGAGTTGTTGAGGTACCATATGGGCACTGGTGTGAATTAGTTTATTGTTCCGTTTGGTTGGCCGTTACGGTAGTGTCATGGGTTGGATTGCAGGCAGTTGGAGCTATGTGAATATAGTTTGTTTATCGGCGGCAGGAGGTGCGTTTGCTGGGGATAGCTTAGTGTTTGTTTGGTGGTGGGATGCTTGAGAAGGTGGTTCGGGGCACTGAGCATGAGGAACGGGAAATTGTTAAGGCAGTGCCCCTTTGTTGTGGGAAGGTTACGGTTCGGAAACCTTGTGTGTCGTGGCTTGTGTGTGATGAGGACGAAAGGGCAGGGAGGCTAGGAGCACTTCAGTTAAGGCAATCGTTGGCGGTAATGGGACAGAATGCAAAGCTGTGGTGTGTGCGAACGTGCTGGTTGTTGCGGTTCGTGCAACGTGTTGTGAGGAGATACGGAGGACGGTCGCTGCGGCCTACAAAGACAGCGACATCTGGAGGTGAGTTGGCACAATGGATTATTGCGGTAACGTGTGGACACTGGTGTGAGCTGTTTTATTTTTCCGCTTGGTTGGCTGTTACGGTAGTGTAATGGGTTGGATTGCAGACTGTTGGAGCTATATGAATGTATGTTTTTTGCTGACTTTAGAAGGTGCGTTTGCTGGAGATATCTTTGCGTTAGTTTGGTGGTGGGATACTTGAGGAGGTGGTTCGGGACACTGAGTGCTGGAGACGGAAATGCCTTAATGTAGTATCCGTTTGTTGTGGGAATGTTTTGGTTATGGAAACATGTGTGTGGCGGGGTGTCTGTGATGAGGTCGAAAGGGTGGGGAGGCTCGAACCACTTCAGTAAAGCCATTCATTGGCGGCAATGGCACAGAATGCGAAGATGTGGTTTGTGTGAAGGTGCTGGTGGTTGCGGTTCTTGCAAGGTTTTGGGGTGGGATGGGAAGAAGGGTCGCTGCGGTCTGCAGACACAGCGACATCTGGGGGTAAGTGAGCAAAGCGGGTTATTGCGGTAACGTGTGGACACTGTTGTGAGTTGCTTTATTGTTCAGATGGGTTCACCGTTACCGTAGTGCCATGGGTTGGAGTACAGGCAGGCGGAGCTATGTGGATGTAGTTCGTATATCGGCGGCAGGAGGTGCGTGTGCGGGAATGTCTTAGCGTTAGTTTGGTAGTGGGATAGTTGAGGAGGTGGTTCGGGACACTGAGTGCTGGAGACGGAAATACCTTAATGTAGTATCCGTTTGTTGTGGGAATGTTTGGGTTAATGAAACATGTGTGTGGCGGGTTGTGCGTGATGAGGTCGAAAAGGCGGGGAGGCTCGAATCATTTGAGCTAAGCTATTCATTTGCGGCGGCAACACCACAGAATGAGAAGGGTCTAGATGGTGTAGATATGCTGGTTGTTGCGGTTCTTGCGGCGTTTTACGCGGAGATGGGAAGAACAGTCGCTGCCTCCTACAGACACATAGCCTGCTGGAAGGGAATGAGGAAAGTGGGTTATTGAGGCAACATGTGGACACTGGTGTGAGTTGATTTATTGTTCTGGTTGGTTCGCTGTTACGTTAGCGTCATGGGTAGGATTGCAGGCACTTGGAGGGATGTGAATGTGGTTTGTCTATCGGCGGCAGGAGGTGCGTTTTTTGGAGATGGCCTAGCGTTATTTTGGTGGCGGGATATTTGCGGAGGTGGTTCGGGGCACTGAGTGATGAAGACGGAAATGCTTTGAAGCAGTATCGGTTTGTCGTAAGCATGTTTGGGTTAGGAAAATGTGTGTGTGGCGGCTTGTGCGTGATGCGTTCGAAACGGAGGGGGCGTTAAACCACTTCAGTTAAGCGATTCATTGTGGCGATGACGGCACAAGATGCGAAAAAGTTGTTGGTGTAGAGCTGCTGGTTGTTACGGCTCTGAGACGTTTTCCTTTGAGATAGGAAGAACGGTCGTTGCCGTCTACAGACAGAGAGACTGCTGGAGTTGAGTGGGTGAAGCGGGTTCTGTGGTAACGTGTAGACACTGGTATGAGTTGGTTTATTGTTCCGCTAGGTTCGTCCTTATAGCAGTATCACGGTTGGTAGGCAAACGAGCTACTGCGAGCTATATAAATGTATGCCTTCTGTTGACTTCAGTTGGTGCGTTTGCTGGAGATGGTTTACCGTTATTTTGGTGGTGGGATAGTTGAGGAGGTGGTTCGGGGCACTGAGTGCTGGAGACGGAGATGCCTTGAGGCAGTATCGGTTTGTTATGGGCGTTTTCGGTTTAGGAAAATTTGTGTGTGGCGGCTTGTGTGTGATTAGGTCGAAAGGGAGGGGGGCCGTGAACCACTTCAGTTCAGCGATTCCTTGCGGCGGCGACGGCACAAGATACAAAGGAGTGGTTGGTGCAGAGATGCTGGTTGTTACGGTACGTGCGACCTTTTGTGCGGTGATGGGAAGAACGGGCGGTGCCTTCTACTGACAGAGAGACTGCTGGAGTTGAGTGGGCAAAGTGGGTTATTGAGGTAACGTGTAGACACTGGTGTGAGTGGGTCTATTTTTCCTCTTGGTTCGCCCTTCTGGCAGTATCACGGTTCGTAATCCAACTAGCTACTTCGAGATATGTGAATGTATGTTTTTTGCTGACTTCAGTTGGTGCGTTTGCTGGAGATGGCTTAGCGGTTTTTCTGTTGGTGGGATAGTTAAGGAGGTGGTTCGGGGCACTGAGTGCTGGAGCCGGGAATGCCTTGAGGCAGTGTCCGTTTTTTGTGGGAAAGTTTGTGGTTTTAAAGCGGGCGTGTGGCGGGTACTATGTGATGTAGTCGAAAGGGTGGGGAGGCTCGAACCATTTCAGTCAAGCCATTCATTGTGTCGAAGGCATACGATATGAGGGAGTGGTTGGTGTAGAGATGCTGTTCGTTACAGCGCTTGCGAGCGTTGTGCGGAGGTGAGGATGGGAAGAACGGTCAGTGCCGCCTGCTAGCACAGCGACTGGTAGAGTTGAGTGGAGGAGCTGGGTTGTTGCGGTAACGTATGGACTGAGATGTTATTGTTCTGCTTTGTTCGCCCTTATAGTAGTATCACGGTCGTTAGGCAGTTGGAGCTATGTGAATGTATACTTTTTGTTTATTTTAGAAAGTTGGTTTGCTGGAGATGCCTTAGCGCTATTTTGGTGGTGGGATAGTGGAGGTGCTGATGCGGGGAACTGAATGCTGAAGACAAAGATGCCTTGAAGCAGTATCGGTTTGTTGTGGGATGGTTTGAGGTAGGAAAATTTGTGTATTGTGGCTTGCGTGTAATGAGATCTAAAAGGTGGGAGGGCTCGAACCAGTTCAGTTAAGCCATTCCTTGCGGCGATGACCTCATAAGATGCGAAGAAGTGGTTTGTGTCGAGACGCAGGTTGTTACGGTACGTGCGACGTTTTGCGCGGAGATAGGAAGAACGGTCGCTGGCGTATACTGACAGAGAGACTGCTGGAGTTGAGTGTGGGATTTGGGTTACTGTGGTAACGTGCGGACACTGATATGAGTTAGTTTATTTTTCCCCTTGGTTTGCCATTATGGCAGTATCACGGTTGGTAGGCAAACTAACTACTTCGATCTATGTGATTGTATGCTTTCTGTTGACTTCAGTTGGTGCGTGTTTGCTGGAGATGGCTTAGCCTTATTTTGGTGGTGGGATAGTTGAGTGGTTTGGGGCACTGAGTGCTGGAGACGGAAATGCCTTGAGGCAGTATCGGTTTATTGTGGGATGGTTTGGGTTATTAAACTGTGTGTGTGGCGGCTTGTTTGTGATTAGGTCGAAAGGGCGGGGAGGCTCGAACCAGTTCAGTTAAGCCATTCCTTGTGGCGATTACCGCAGAAAATGCGAAGAATTGGTTTGTGTCGGGATGCAGGTTGCTACGGTACGTGCGACGTTTTGCGCGGAGATAGGAAGGACGGTCGCTGGCGTATACTGGCAGAGAGACTGCTGGAGTTGAGTGTGGGAAGTGGGTTACTGTAATAACGTGTGGACACTAGTGTGAATTAATTTATTTTTCCTCTTGGTTTGCCCTTATGGCAGTATCACAGTTGGTAGGCAAACTAGCTACTTCAAGCTATGTGCAATATGCTTTCTGTTGACTTCAGTTGGTGCGTTTGCTGGAGATGGCTTAGCATTATTTTGGTGGTGGGATAGTTGAAGTGGTTCGGAGCACTGAGTGCTGGAGACAAAAATGTTTTGAAGCAGTATCGGTTTGTTGTGTGATGGCTTGGGTTATTAAAATGCGTGTGTGGTGGCTTGTTTGTGATTAGGTCGAAAGGGCGGGGAGGCTCGAACCAGTTCAGTTAAGCTATTCTAGGCGAAGGCACAAGATGCAAACGAGTGGTTGGTGTAGAGATGCTTGTTGTTACGCTACGTGCGCCGTTTTTGGCGGGGATGGCAATAACGGTCAGTGACGTCTGGAGTCACAGGGACAATTGGAGTTGAGTGGGGAAAGTGGGTTATCGCGATAAGGCGCTTACAGTGGTGTGAGTTGGTTTATTGCTTCGTTTGGTTCGGCCTTACGGTAGTATCATGGGTTGGATTTCAGGCAGTGGGAGCTATGTGAATGTAGTTTGTCTGTCGGCGTCAGGAGGTGCGTTTGTTAAAGATGGCTTACGTTATTTTGGTAGTGGGACAGTTGAGGAGTTGGTTTGGGGTACTGAGCTCAGGGAACGGGCAATGTGTTGAGGTAGTGCCCGTTTGTTGTGAGAATGTTTGGGCTTGGAAAGCGGGTGTGTGGCGGTTCGTACGTGAGGAGTTCGAAATGGTGGGGGGCTCGAAGCACTTCAGTTAGGTCATTAATTGGCAGTCATGGCACAGAATGCAAAGGAGCAGTTTGCGTGGACATGCTCGTTGTTACGGTATGTGCAACATTATTTTTCTGAGATGGAAAGAACAGTTGCTGCTGTATACAGGCACAGCGAGATCTGGAGTTACGTGGGCAAAGTGGGCTATTGACGTAATGCGTGGACACTGATGTGAATTGGTTTATTGTTCTGCTTGGTTTGCCGTTACTGTAGTGTCATCGGTTGGATTCCAGGCAGCTGGAGCTGCGTGAATGTAGTTTCTTTGCGACTGCAGAAAGTGCGTTTGTTGGAGATGGCTTAGCGTTATTTTGATGGTGGGATAATTGGTGGTTCAGGGCACTGGGCGCTGGAAACGGAAATGCCTTGAGGCAGTAGCGGCTTGTTGAGGGCATGTTTGGGTTAGGAAAATTTGTGTGTCGCGGCTTGTGTGTGTGGTGCTGGAGGTGAGTGGGGGGGCTCGAACAACTTCAGTTGAACCAATCCTTGCGGCGGTGACGGCACATGATGCGAGG
>JRZD01010006.1:0-21558 GCA_000826945.1 Eimeria nieschulzi
AAGTGGCCACTAGCTGGGATAAATTTCAATAAGCTACTCGCATGTACCAGTAGTTATTATTATTATTGTTTTTCCTGAGCATTTATTACAGAGCGGAATGAACAGCGCAATGCCTTACTGCTGATTACCAACTTGTACATGGGATTCCACGCCACAAAATTCACAGGCGCGTCGTGCTGAGCCACCAAGAAAAGACACACAAAAGTATAATATTCACTTCCTACAGAAGCCGATTACTCCCCACCTGGCTTAGGCCAGAAACATCCGAGATAACTATATTTTTGCTATATTTGGCTGCTTTCAGTCTGCGGTGTATATGCAGCTCGTCTCACCTTGCCAATGACCTGCCCAGTATTTCGACCGCTGATTACATCATATACTTTGACTTGTTTATCGCATCCACCAGTAAGCAGCATCTGTGTTGTCTGGGAACACAAGACCAACTGAAACCCGTGGCAATTCAAGAACGCATTAAAAGCACAATGAAGCCCCATGGACAAGAACCATTCATAGCATCATGAAATCATTCAGTCTGAACTTCCATGCTATTCACACATACATCTCCGAAGCAGCAGGAAAGAATAGGGGCAGTCTCCGTGAAGAGCGATTGCGGATTTCCCTTGTATATGCTCTGCCCGCCGCTGCCGAAAGCAGCGGGCTGCGTCGTGATCTGCCACACGCGACAAGTCCGGTCCCAGGAAGCACAAGCGAGCGCCTGCCCATCTCGAGACTGCAAACAACACAAGCCCAAACTATTGTTTGTTATGTGGTAATAAGAACAAGGAAGATTCAAATATTCTATCTCCTACGACGCGTCTACAGCGCCAAAGCACTTTGATGTGAAATTCAACCAAGATGAAAGGACGCGCACCCATGCAAGCTGAGACACTGAGTCAGAGGGGCCATTGGGAAGTTCAGATGAATTTTGTTTGGAATAATAGTTGGCAGATTCTGTTGCACTTGTTGGCGAACGAGCAAATCCGAACGCCATTTTGCTGGCGTTAGCGCTTCAATAAAGGAGACCCCTAGGCGTACAGACAGCTCGGGTCTCAAGCCGTCAGGGATTCCAAAACCCCTGCTCCTATTTCCTTTCTTCACTGATAACGGTCTGTGGGGCCTTTCTTGGCAATATTTGCGTTCGTAAGGCCCCTACACTCAGCTTCTGTGTTGGTGGCCAAGCGAGTCTTGCCTGTTGTTAATGCTATAACATTGCATAGAGAAGCCTCAGCGTCTTTCAGCTGATCTCTATTAGCAGGGAAGATATATATATATATATATATATATACACTGGGATATTCTCTTATTCAAGAGTGGGACAGCTTCATGTGGTTGTAGGCACCTCCTCGCCGTCGCGTCTTGTACTCAGAAAGCATGTGAAGCCCTAGATCCCTTCCCGTGTAATCCGCTGGGCTGCTGGTCTCCCTGTGGTTTGATCTCTGTTTTAAAAGCACAAATATAGTAATTTCGTAGTTGAAGGTCTTGTTCAATATTCATCAAATTGCAACTGCCGACTCTCTTCTGTGCAGGCTTCTGCTTCCATGGCTAAGATTGGTATTTCCCACCGATGCACACTTCTGTGTGTGATGAGGGGGAAGGCGGAGAAGCAAAAGTAATGTCGAGCCCCCTTTCCGGGTGTCCTGCTGTCTAGACAGAACAGCATAAGAGACAAAAACCAGAGTATCCGCTAATACAAAAATAGAAATTGAGGCAGATAAAAGGAGAAACAAGGAAATTGAAACAACACAAAATTCCATATCCCCTATGCTGGGGTCCAGCCCCTCGATTGTTTGGGGCCTTTTGTGCATGCAGTCCCGTTCCTTATCCTGCGAGGAGTCTTCGTTTGTCATCACTTCTGTCTGCCTAAACTGTTCTTGTTTTTGTTTCGAAATAAGAAACTTGTGCAGTTTTAATACTGCTAAACTGAGCTGCAGTTAAAGACCTAACGCTCCATGTCCGCATAGCCATCCTTCATAGAGGCACTTTAGTTGTGCCTTTTCTTCCTTATATACATTATAGCGCCCTCTCTTTTTATAAAGGTGCGAGAAGATGGCATCTGCCGCTGTCGTGCAGCTGTCCACCGGCTCCATCAGGCCACAAAGCTCCATTCCGCATAGTCATGCATTTGAGTTGGCCTGTGCCCTTCCTCGCTCTGAAGTCAGCAGGCCCAAAAGAAACGTGACTTTCCTTGTTAAGCTTCCCTGGGGAGGCACCTCTGTTGCCACTTTTCCTCTGCTAGAGCTTCCTCTCCTCACGACCCTCGAAGTACAGCGATTGTCGCATTCAACAAAAGGACGAGATGCAGCCCTGCAAAGGCTCTCCACTTCTGTTGACGTGCGTGGGGCTACCGTTGGTCTTTACCTGTCAGGCGCTTTCCTTATCTCCCTAGCTGCAACGCACGCGGGCTTAGAGGATGTTGCTGCGGCTTCAAAGCTGAGGCTGGTGCTGCAGCAGCAAGAAGTGCACCCGTCTTCGTTCGTCCCCATAGAGAAGGTCGTAGGCTGTGCGGCAGCTGCTTTAGTATTCGCAGCTGGAGGCTACACAGGAGCGGCGGAGGTAACAGCAGCCACAGCAGCGGAGGAGGCATATGAGGCACCTCTCTGTACGCTCTGGCTGCTGTTGCGGCTGCCAGGAGGTAAAGGTGGTTTCGGTGCACTTTTGAAAAAACAAAGGAGGAAGAAACGCGCGAATTTCTCTATCGATGCTTGCAGGTGGGGAGCCAAAGTCTGCCAGTCCCTCAGACGCCCTCAGTTTGGCTTCCACTGGATACGTAAAAGTGTTATATTAGAAACTGGTATTTTTTTCAGTATCACCAATTATGCAATGTTTGGCGTTTAGGGTTTAGGGTTTAGGGTTTGGGGTTTATTTGTTTCTTTGCAGGGATCTCACGGGAAGGAGGATACGGCAGGCCCAGGTGGTGACTCGCATCAAAGCCTGGATGGAAAAGAAGAGAAAAGAAGATGCCTTAGTTGGTGTGCTGGCTCGAGCTACGCAAGAAAAACTGCCGGTAAGCATAAAGCTTAAAGCCAGAGACCCTTCTTGCTTCCTTTGCCCTCGACTTCCTCTTTTCTCTTTTCTCCTCAGATCCCTCCTTATCTGTTTATTGGTAGAATAACAATAACAACACGCCGTTGCCTTGCCACGAAAGAGCAGCTGTTTAGGGTGTAGGATTTCAGGGTTTATGCGTCCTTCTCGTTTTGTTTTGTGCCCGCAGGAGGCACAGCCGGCTGTTTTGTTGGATCCTGCTTTTGTCTCGGAGCAAATCGCCCAAGTGGCTGAGATGCCGGACTTGGTTGCTCGCGGCCTTCAACAGAAAATGGCTCTGCGGTAATTTCCCTTTAAAATTTTCTTTTTATCCGTGTGCCTTCCTCTCCTTTTAAAGGAGGAGGAGGAGGAGCCAGCAGCATGGTTGTTGTCTTTAATATAACAAGCCTCGTATTTATATAATATATAAACCTCGCAGCCTCCGTGATTTATGGGTCTTCCTTGCTGGTGTAAAACTGGCTAGCTGTTCATGGGAAGCAGCCATCTGCAGTATAGCAGGTGGCCACACGTTTTGTGTGCTAGTTTGCCTGCTTCGAGTATCTGCTTCGTTGCAGGAAGAAGCAAGAAGCAACACAAAGTATTTGTGCCGCCGCTCCGCAGAACCGCGCTGTCTACGCACAGCTGCGAGATGCTGTTGTACTTGATAGTGAAGATGACCAGTGGTCAGACATAGAGGCAGATGAAGAACCCTCCAGCACCGGGAGGGGCAGCAGCAACAGCAACAACAACACAAGCAGCAGCAGCAGCAGCAGCACAAGTAGTAGTGGGAGTGCTTGTAACTCCAGTAGGCCGATACTTGAAAGAACAGAGGCTAGTTGCAGCAGCAGAGCCAGCACAGATTTCACAAGCGGCAGCAGCAAGAAGACTTCCGCACAGCCCGCCAAGGCAGCCGCTGCAACGCAGGCACTGATGCAGCAGCTGGAAAATATGCGGCTGAAAGCAGCAGCACTAGAAGCAGCGGAACGTGAGAGAAAAGCAGCTGCTGCAGCATCAGCAGCTAAAGAAGCAGCGGAAGCAGAAAAGGCAGCAGCGGCAGCAGCAGAACGAATATCTAGAGAGGCGCAGCAACTCGATATCACCCGTTTCACCAGCGCTGAGGATCTTGCAAAGGCGGTGGATGAGGCAGGTGGGTTTCTTTCTGTCTTTCTGTCCTTTTTTTCTTTTGTCTGCTGCTCACTGATTCCTTTAGTTGTCCCTAAGCACATTTATTCTGTTTGGGGTTCCCTTACTGCTGCAGTTGTAAAAGAGAAGCTTAAGCAGTTGGGATGGAAGTGTGGCGGGCGGCCAGAGGAGAGGTGAGTGTTGCGGTGCCCTGTGTAAAGACAAATGGTGCTCTTCATATGCAATGATGAGCTGCTCTTAGAGACATAAGTAAACCCTCTTTCGTCTGCACACTCCATTTCTTACCACTGGTGCAACTTGTGGCTGGATTATTTCGTTGTTTTCATTTCAATTTTAATTCTTCAGGGCGGCTCGCCTTATGCAGCTGAAGACGGTCGACCTGGCCAATGTCCCCAAGGCCCTTCTAGCGAGGCAGCCAGCTCGCAAGGCTTGATAAGGGATTTGGGAGTTGTTTTGTAGCAAGCCTATTCCCCTCGCGGCTCTTTGCGTACCGCTGCAGCACCTTTATCGCTCCTCTAAACTCTATCCCTGTTCAATGCTTGTGTCACTTTTGGCTTCAATTACGAAAACAAGGACACTTGGGAGAGGCTGCAATTAGATAGCAGTAAACTAAACTTTCATGCATATGTCTATAATGCTGTATCTTGCATCCGCATTGCATTTTCACCCCCGCGCTTCATGAGGGGCTGTGAGGTCCAGTAAATTTCGTACTTTGCTGTATAGAGGGGAAGCTAAGGCATAATGGGGAGGCGAGCGGCTGACGAAAGCCGGAGTTACTAAAGTCGAAGTTCCATTCAATAATAGTGCGTTTAGAGCCAACGTCGCAACTGGTCCAACTCAACTGAGTAGTGCGGTGGAAGCCCTGTGGCTAGTATTATAATCCCGTACTTGTGACCACGATATCACATCGGTTTCTGGGAATCTCTGAACTGCACAAACGACAAAGAGCGTTGTGCTGGGCTATGCCTTTCCCTTGGGTATGAGCTAGCTGAGAATGTCGGCGAGCTGAGCAAATAATATCTGACAGTTGGGATTAAGGGCTTAAGTTGCTTCAAGATTTTCTTTCTCCACAGGGTAAAGTAGGGGGTTTGTTGCATCCACCGCGCGGTAGGTTCAGGGCAGGCGTTATAGGGGTGATGCGGTGAGCGTGCAAATATGGCTCATCCCCCTCGACGTCGGTGGGGACCTTTTCCCGCTTGTTATAATGGCTGTTTTCTGTCTATTGAGTAGGAAGGTTTGGTGGGATTAGCGTGTCACGCAATGCCTGAAGCTTATTGATGCGCGCGTTTTCGTGTGTCTGCTCAGAGGCCATCTGATCTCCCGCACAAAGCGGAGCAAACAATAAAGGGCTAACTGAGCTCAGCCACCTCCGCGGCATACGACGCACATCGGACAGCGTGCTTCCGGAAACCATCTAGAAGACGGTCGGTTGCTCGGCTGGTTCCAGTGGGCCTAGCGGCGTGCGTGGAACACAATCTAATCTACGTGCTTCTGCTGCTGTGCCCGGCCGGATTTGGCCATTGAACTGAAATCCCTAAAGGCGGAAAATTTGTCGTTCAAAAGAGTTTCCTGGTTTGGGGAATTTGGAGGATGTAAATGGAAGATCGGCACGTCTCAAAGGCCCAACGTATCAGGGCAGCCGCTTCGAGCTCCCTGGCAGTCTATCGCTTCTCATGTTCTGCATGGATGCACAGGGAGCGCGACGCGTAACCGACCGCTTTCTCACTTTACTAGTTCTGCTGGAGAAGGACAGCACCAATGCCATCACAATTTATTTTAACATATATAGAAGAAACTGGGTTTGCAAGCAGCACTCAGAGCTTATAGCTTGATTAAGTGCCTCCCAGGCCTGCTGGCACCCTGCATCCTTTAGCAGACTCGAATCAGTCCATCTTACCAATATCTCCTTTGCGAACGGTCCCTCTTCTTATTGTGAGCCACAAAGTGGTCGTGAGTGTGGTGAATGGCTGCGGATTGGCTTGGGAACTGTATGAAAAGTGACCTGGCCGTGAATTGGTCTTGATTTTAGTTTGTTTCGGAATCTGGCCTTCAATTTAAAGCCGAATAAGCCATTTTGTTCAGGGGTGTTTGCCCTGATGGGGCTTGTAAGTTAACTGTTTGCTGATGTCGCTTACTTCGGGAATTACGGAAGCTTGGAAGGTACTCTCCTCAGACTCCCATTTTCGTACGGCCTAGCTAAGTTGGTTCGCCTGGTGGGACCTGTGGGCAGGGAACAGGAAATGTGGGCTGCGCTAGTTGATTTTCTGTTAGCTTAATAGTAGTGGGTTTGTGGTGGGAGCCTTACTGAGTATGTGTTGGCATTATTGCAGTCTTGCAAGGCTTAAGCTTGGAAAGGGAATGTTGCGTATCTGGAGTTGAAGGAAAATGACACACAGGTTACTGTGCCAGGATGGCAAAACACACACCTCAAGAGAGGAGTCCCCAACGCATCTTAAATCGGCACACACCCCGAACGGGCTTTCTGCATCGTAGTCCTATCCTGCAGTTAAAAGTGCCAAACTTGTTTGTATTTTAATGGGATAAAGAAGGATCTCTACTTTAATTCTATTGTGTTGCACACCTTCATAGCCAGCTAAAACTAGAACTAGAAGGAGAAAGTAAAACAAGTAATTATAATGTCAGAAAAGGGCAAAACGAATGATCATTGCAGTACAACAAGAAACCTATAGACCACCTGCACCCATAAATAAGGAGAGTCTGCCCGCCACGCAGACTGCACCGGGATGTTTAAGGAGACCGAGAGATTTTCGGACTGTCTCTGCCTATTTTTCGATTTGGAACTCGAAGTCTGTCGAGCGCTCTGACATACGCTTTAGTACTTATCCGATATCTTTCATATTTGTGTTGAGGCACAAGGCGCTCGTCACACCAGCCTAAAGACTTGTGAATGAAACGAGAAGTCTCCATAATTATTTGTATTTCTGCACAACCCTTGTATTGTTTTAAACATTTTGAGTTGTTGAAGTGAAATCAACTTGTCTGTTTACCACGATCGGAAGAACTTTTAATTTGAGTGACACTGATGCATGGAACCAATCCTCCCTGCTTCACAGGAATTTCTTTATTTTTCTGCCAACGGTTTTTGTCTCGGAAAGAAATTACCTGCATAAGCTTGCTCAAAACGCTCAAAAGAAAGTATGGGAGGACCTTTACCGCTGGTACTTAGCCTGCCATATAAGTACTAACACGAAACAATAACTCAAAAATAGTTTCCAGAGACGTCTGCCTTTTTCTAAATCCAAAAATAGGTAGTTTCCAAAGACGTCTGCCCTTTTCTGGCTTGCCTCTTTGAAGCCATGTCTGCCTGAGCATTGCCAAGTGGCAAGGGGATGCGGCCAAGATGCGAGGGAGCTGGATTTTGCACATGCACGCATCCCACCACACAACACGAGGAGCTGGTCTACTGCTCCTCACAAACATAAGACTACGCCTACCACTCATAGATAACTTAGAACAATAATCATGACAATTATAAACGATAACTAACAAACGAACACCCCTATAGCGAACATACGCATTAACATGCTACAAACACCATGAAACTTGAGTTAAGCTATATGACGCGCCGCCATTTCTGGTGGACAGCAAGCATTCCAGAACTAAAATAAAAATATGCTTCTCATTAAATAATGGCAAGTGAGTATTAGAAATAAACGTTTTCAGCCCCAATCGATTGGGCTGCGGGGTGCAGATCATGCCATGGCCGTTGGGGCTTATTAGGCTGCCACAGCGAGTCTACGAAACGGCTCATGAATCTGAGGGCTAAAACCTTTTCTGGTCAGGCTATGGCACTTGCGTCGCGCTCGTGATCAATGAACTAGCGAAGGCAAGTTGCTTTTTAACCATTTCCTGAGCGTACTTTTCCTCAAGGAAAGCGGAAGTCGCACTGCATGGCATTGTGGGGTGTATGCATGTGGATTTCACAGATTGTGGTCACGTGGCTTTTTGCTCGCACATATTTTAGTGTGTTTTTTTTCATTTTTTGAACGAGAAATGCTCAGCGAGGGCTACGCTAAACTGCGGCTTACGGGTCTTTCCACAGCTAGGGGTGGAGAGACTTTTATGGACTATCAAAACCATTTTTATTGGTTCCTTCGTTGTAGCTTTATTTTCATGCGGAGATGGTTGTGGTATGTTGCACAGGGGTTGCGCGGCTGATCAAGGTTTGATGCAGGGCTAGACAGGCGTTCGGAATGTCGGATTGTATTGAGCTGTCGTGGCAGCATTATGGCGTTAGCTGCTGAATTGTGTTCACGGAGAGCCGGTGCTTGTGAACCGACTGCTGGCCCTAAATGGTTGATAGTGTTGAAAACGAATCAAATGGTGCTTTCGTTCATTCTGTTGCTGTGCTCTGCGGAGTGCGTAATTGGGTGAACCAATATAAGGAAGTATTTCAAGTCGATGTGTTGTACGTGTTTTTCTTTTTCAGATGGTGCGCATGTCCGTGTTAGCCGACTGCCTTAAGACGATCGTCAACGCGGAGAAGCGTGGACGTCGTCAGGTGCTCATTCGCCCTTCCAGCAAGGTGGTCGTGAAGTTTTTGCAGTGCATGCAAAGACGCGGGTATATCGGTGAGTTCGAGATCGTCGATGATCACCGCTCCAAGAAGATTGTTGTTGACCTTCTGGGCCGCATCAACAAGTGCGGGGTCATCAACCCGAGGTACGTTGCACCATGAAGCCAGGCTCCCATGTGATTTGCTCGCTCGCCTGCCTGAGATATTAAGCTAAAAGCCGAACTATGGCAGCTTCGTGGGAGAAACCGACCAAGGTCTGTGGGGTGTTCAGAGACATCATGGGTAATCTTTCTTTGTGCTTCGTCAGGTACGATGTGACAGTTGCCAACATTGAGAAATACTGCCAGAACTTGCTACCCTCTCGGCAGTTTGGTCACTTGGTGCTGACCACAGCATACGGCATAATGGACCACGAAGAGGCCCGCAGGAAACACACCGGTGGAAAGATCCTCGGGTTCTTCTTTTAAGTTGGTGCAGGCATTTGGGACCCATGTCGCGGGATAGCGCTGCGTAGTTCCAGCAGGACAAATTGCAAAATATCTAGTAATCGCTTTCTTAGCATTACTGCCCATAACGTGCGGCGGCGTTTTTCTGTCGAAATGCTCCTCCAAGCCTTCGGGTATCATTCTACTTTAACAAGAAATTCATTGTTGATTCTGCTACTTAGCGAATCCCAGGGCAATCGCATGGACATCGAGCAAAAAGCTGCAGTGTATAGTAGGGGGCAATTCCTCGAGATAGTCGGCCAGGCAGTTTAACGAATGCTGCATACATACAGCGGATTTCTGGATGCGTTAGGCTCTGCTTCCCTTTCGGCATTGAAGTCCAGCTGTGCAGATAAACAGTGCCAGGTTGCCTAGTTGGGGCAGGTACCTCGGATTCCTCAGTTCAGCACATAGTCTTGGACAACAGCAAGAGCCTCCTGCACTAAGTCAGTAGATTTCTTGAGGTACATCGCTTGGAACGTCCCATATGTACGCCGTACTTGTTAACGAAAGGTTTGCTGATCTGAGGGTTAGGGATTTCCTAGCTGTATGTCTTGCTCTCCAGCAGCATCGCAATTAGTTTGTACGCTTAGGCAGCATCGCATCTCTGCTCTTCTGGGGCACTGCGAGTGGTTTGAACACATGGACAACGAGCGGCAGCAATTGCTCATACACCGTGAACATGATTGCCGAAGATAGGAGAGTAGCCGTCAGTTTAGACGGCAAGCCTGCGAAGAGGCCCGAGATTCCTTCCGTCTCGAGTATCATGATTAGACTTCGTACACTTGCTGGGCAAGAAAACGGATTCACATTAAGCAGTCCATTTTCATTCACTAAGAAAAGTGCAAGGAACGAAAAGGGAACGGTATCGAGGGTGCTTTTCCACTAACTCGGGCTAACTCCTACCAGTTTACTAGGTCATGGTGCTTCTACTGAGTTGTATGCGTTTAACCGGCTTCAAGTAACGGCCTTGTGCGCTCCCATGCCTTACATGAATAATCTTTTACATTAAACACTTTGCTCTGTGCGCGAGTCTTGACTACGAGATAGGGGTAGGTCACAAGTGTAGCCACCAGCTTAGCTATAAGCCCTGAGAACCTCAACAGAACCGAATTTATTTCGACACCATTCCAACTCACTCGCTGCCCAGACATCACGTCACGACTCTGTCACTGTTGCATGCCATTGTCATCGTATATATATATTATATGTAGCACGTTTTTGTAGTATATCTGTGCAGATAAGCGCACCCATAAGGAACGACTCAGCGGGTGTAACGCGAGGCTTCAACCGTCTTTCTGATGTGAGAGTTCCGTTGCTGCTATGTAAACTGCTGAGAGAATTCGAGGATACAACAGGGGAGGTCGTGCGCCATCGCTGCAAACGCAGTAGAAAGCGAGAAAATAGCAGATAAAGCGTCGCAGATCCCTCTAGGTACAAGCTACTGCATACTCACGAATGCAAAATTTTCATAACTCGTGAAATGTACGGACAAGCTGCGTATGCGCGCTGCTGGAAGATCTAAAGTGGAAGCTTCATTTATACCTGCTTGAGTTGTACCACCTTCGCTCGCAGATGGTCGTACAGTGCAAACTGAATTGCGGGATTGAGCACTAGAATAAGAGCAGGTACGATTCCGGCGAGCCATCCACGAAAGCCCTCCTTACGCAAGATATCTATCAGCATCCTAAAAATGCCCTGGAGGTGCTCAAGCGCACAAAACCTGAAAGGCGGCAGTTACTTTCCTTAAGTGTCGTGGCGGTTGACTCATCTGTTCACAAATGTGTCTGTAAGAGAAAACTGACAGGGAGAAACTTTATAAAACCTCACCCGTTCCTCCGCCTTCGCCGAGAAATCAACCTTGAGGCGAGTGTTGGCAACCCAGACTGCATCAACAGATACCTCATGCAAAATATGTTTTTCCAACTCCAGCTCACTGCTCACAAATTCATGAATTTGCTTCCTCTAATCCAGGCCTAAAGCTGGTTTCTAGTTTATCTGCTGCAGTATTCGTGTACTCCTCACATGGGTTGCTAATAATAGTGGAACATATTCCCGCTCCAATTGCCATGGGGAGGTTGGTGCCTCCTTTTGCCTTGGGACCTCTCCTGAGACATTCCAATCCTTACTGGCGTTCATCAACAGCTACCCCGTACATTTCGCGAGGTCCCACACGAAGGTTCTATGCAGTTCACTTGAAAAAGAACAACTCAGTAGGAATAAACACTCACCTAGTTTTGTCCTTTTGTTTTGCTAATGTATACACAAAAAAGTATGTGCCCCAGCTGAAGATGACGCCTGCAAATGCCGCCTTCATCCCCCTATAGAGGCGCCGCCAGCCTCCATTACGCAAGTGGAGCTTTGCAACATCCCAGGCGCTTCCCCCTTGCACAGATTGAATGGTGCGGAGAGAGTCCAGCGGATAAACGACTGCCAGTGCCACGACGGCCCCGGCTGCTCCCGCCACGGTGTGCAGAAATGCATGAGCCGCATCACTCATCTTGGGAGATGTAGATGCAGCAACTGCAGCAGCAACTGCAGCTGCAGTTGCTGCTTCATCTGTTCGGTTCACCCTGATAGCCTTGCTGACTCGCTGGGGCATCCAGTGGCCACCAATATCGCTGCCGTCGTACTGTCCTGCTGCATCTCTTCTCGGGCCTCCACTTCCTGGGAAAAGAGAGTAGGGAACCCGTTTTCTTCCTTCAATCGACTTCGAACGTCGTAATTGCTGCTTCCAGGCGGGGAGGAGGTCTTCAGGGTCTGGGAAAGCCATGTGGTCACCTATAGTTGACACGCGAGTCAAGGTGTTGGAAGGGTGGATCGGTATGGGAGACACGAAAACCGGCAGATTTTCGAGATCTTCATCCATTGTCACCATAAAATCGTCCTCTGCTGTACGGGATGATTCATGGAGCCTCATTGTGCAAAGTTCGGCTCACGTCTTTCCGTTTGTTACAACTGTTGAGACTACGAACGCTCAAGATGTTGGCGGGCCCTGAACAATAGGCGACAGCTGAGTCCAAGCATAAATAGGTGTTGCTGTTCAGATTAGTAATCCCGTCTTTTTGACAGAAGCGTTGGATTATTACGGAACTGCAGTGGGAACCACAGTCTCAATGTGCGCCAATGAGCGGTGCGCGAGTTACCTATTGATGGATTCGTCTCGCGTTGGAAGTTGTGATATAAAAGTGCACAGGAATATGGGATTCTCAAATATTCAACTAACTTCGCCTCCCTTATGCCGGCTGCCAGTGGCAGACAAGTTGACGGACAAGAAGCGAGTTTGTGGGTTCGGGTACAACTCATTGCCCACGGAAAGGCAGAAAAGTTAAATGTTTTCAAATACTCAAGCCTAGTGTACAGGAAATCGGCTGAAGACTACCAAATCCAGAAACCAGAGCATTAGGCCACAAGGTGAATGCCTGCCAACACAATACAGCGTGATCGATGGCTCCTCCTCCGAATAAAACTTGTGTCTATTGGTATTTCACAGAAAATCATGCTTGCCTGTCACTCTCGTAATTACATGGGATCTGTTTAAGATATATCTGAAATGTATTTGATAATACTTCATCGAGCTGCCACTATCGTGGGGGGTCACCCAACCACTCAGCCGCAAACAACATCTGACCACTCGCATGCACAGCATATTGGTTGTTCCACTCTAGCTTGTCAGTATCTGTAGATAATAAGTAACAATAATGCGTTTACATACATATTCCCAGTGACCTTTGCAGCCCAACAGGCCCTGGCGGAGAGGGTTATATAAAATACTCCAGAGGTCACAAAATACTAGGCTACGCCATTGGACAACATCTTAAAGCGAATAGTTTTCGGTACATGCGTTTTTTCACTGACTGCTCTTTTTGCCATAGCTTTGGGTGTGGGATTCATGACTGAAGTTGCACATAAAGGTGGTTGATGCGTTTCCACTTCAACTCTACACGGTCGGAGTTTAGCCTCCAGCTGCTTTAATATGACAGCGAACTGAATTTTTGAATTCGACATGAGAAGGCGTGTTACTATGTTGAAACACAAGCGTGTCTATTGTAATTCTAGGTCTAGATGCCTCACAACCCTAACTAGCCACACAACTCGCCCGTCCTTGTCACCATAACACAAAATTCTTAAGGAACGAAACACAGAAACCCCACTGAAGCCGTCCGCCAAACCCATGCGTCATCTTACTTAACCTACCACACAACGACCTCAGCTGTGAGAAACCTCCGTACAGCACGCAAAATAGGCAGGCTGGCCTCTTGGGATTCTCTGTGGGGCCGAAGTAAGGATGCGTAGCTCCACGTCAATGTGTTCAGCCACCTAGACAGCGCGAATCCCCAACGACAATTTCGTGCTTACGCCCTTCCCTTAGCTTTATGATATTTAGACGCACGTCTCAGCACCTTACACGTAGGCTTCTCGCTTGTTACGCCATATACAGCCCTGCAAACCTTCCCTTTTTAATTATCACTTTAGACAATGCTGAATAATTTTTCATAAAGTGCCGACTATTCATACACCTTGAAATTATCATTTCTGACTTGGTCCTACATAGTTAACCATAGTTAAGCTTATGAGGCCTAATACCAACTTGGACTTTGATGCACAGACACAGATAATGGCATATAGTCTACTAGTGCCTCTGTGTAATGATCTTTTTGGGGGGTTTGGGAGGTTAGCTTGAGCTTGTCGTACATATTGGGCTTGTAGAAAACGTGGAACACGATTGTAGGATATTACGATGTTGCCTGCAAGTTTTTTAAGGAATGCGAAGCTTGTCACGGCTAAGACCAGTGGCTAGCGCTAGAGATGACCATCTATGCGTGTGGGGCTAGCCTTGTCCATACTACCTGATCTTGTAAAAGGTTTGCGTTTTTTAGGAATTTCAATATAAAAAGCACGGCGTCTAGTTGGAGAATGGCTGTTGAAGGCTCTTGATACCTAGATAATCCAGATGCACCGGGAGCGTCGAGCACCTCAAGCCTGAGCCTAGAGTCATCCAAAAGGTGGCCTTCGCCTGCGGTATTCGGCTGAAAACCCGGGGATCACACTTGGGCTTTTGCTTTCATGGCACAAGTACAAAGATGAATTCTAACTTAGAAGAGTTAGTTTCCAAAGACGTCTGTCACACAGGCTTGCCTTCCTGAGACCAGGTCAGCCTTAGAAAAGCCAAGAGGTCAGGGAATGCGGCCAAGGTACATCTAGCCTGCACCTTGGGCACATACCCATCCAAATACACAATCCGAGAAACTGGGAAACTTGTTAGTGCGTATGTTCGATCTTGCAGTGTTTGTCTGTTTGTTATAACTTAAAATTGTCCCACTTAATGCCGTAAGTCATATACGTGTGGAAGCGTTAAACCTTTGTATGTGGGGAGCAGTAGCCCAGCTTTTCGGATTGTGTGTTGGGATGGGTGTATGTCCGAGCTTAAGCTGGCCTGCACATTGACCACGTCCCCTTGCCGCTTGGAGGTGCTCAGGTCGATATGGCCTCAGGGAGGCAAGCCGAAAAGGGGCAGATTTTTTTGGGGACTAATTATTTTAAAGTTGTTTTGTGTTTGTACTTTGGCCTTTACGGAGACACCGAAGTACACGCGTTACAACTACTGTTCCTCACATACATAGGCCGAAAGATAACTTAGGATATTGATTAAGACAATTTGAAGTGATAACAAACAGACAAACACAACATTCTGGACCATGCGTATAGACATGCTGCATAGGAGATGGGGACGTCACAGGGGGCGGCTGATACCAACACAGGTATCTAGGAGCAATTGAACAAACAACTAAACACGGAATAAGCAATTAAAAAGAAAGTTGCAGCAAGTGAGTCTACCATAGCTCCCGGGATTGACGACATCCCGTCTATTCCTCCGTCAGATCCTTACAGTGCCACTAGGGAGGTAATCGATACTAGTGAGTGTCATGGGACAGAAATATAGCCTGTGTTGCCCACCACTTACGTAGGTGACTGTAGCATTGGCAATTCATTCCAAATAAATTAGCCGTAGAACTGCTCGTGATTGTTCCACAGCGTGGTCGAGGTGGGAGTGCACCTGCAGAGGGCGTCTCAGGAGCACCGCTGGTGGCTCCACAGCAGGCACGCAGGTAGGCGTTGTAGGGAAGTGAAATGACAGT
This sequence comes from Eimeria nieschulzi, assembly GCA_000826945.1. Taxonomy (NCBI): domain Eukaryota; phylum Apicomplexa; class Conoidasida; order Eucoccidiorida; family Eimeriidae; genus Eimeria; species Eimeria nieschulzi. The sequence goes on from JRZD01010006.1 coordinate 15,327, forward strand.
TTAAGATGGGAGCTTAACTTACGATTATAATTATTTTGCACATCTCTGCCAGGCTTTTTTTAACAGGAGGTGTTTTCTTCCTGTTACCCCTGCTCTTACGGTGATAGCGAGGCCTACGCCGTTGTCTCACCGAGCAACAAGAACAGCTCCTAACCTAGCAAGGCCAGCGAGTCACACCCCAACAAGTCACACCCAATTTTGTATTTTAGTTCGCGGGGCTGTATCAGCAAAAATCTGCTACGGAGCGAAGCCCTCATTATCTTCCCCACGTAAGCTGTCAAACGGCATGCACACACCTTACTAACGGTGGGGCAGTTCGTCTGCGTATGCTTCTTTAAACGTCCCTTTCACGATTTCTGCATGCAATAAGAAACTGTCTATAGTCTTAGGCGTGCGGAGCCTTTTTCATGACCCCGGACATGCGCTTTCACACCTGTCATCCGGTTTCATTTTGGACATGCAGCCGTCCTAAAATTTGATCATACACGATAGTCAGCGCGGCAATCATTGCATCGGAGGGCGACGGGATGGTTGCTGCAACATGCCACACGTGCTTGTTTCACACGTGGATCAGACTTGAGGGGTTTGGTTTTACGGTTACGCTTTGGGGCGACCACTGCGTATGTGGATACCCATACCGCACAGCTGGACACAATTTGTGGTATGCGGGTTGAGAAAGCCGTACCATCAGGGGGAGGGGTAACGGAGATAATGGATAGAAGCGAGGAACTGCATTTATCGCAGCGTGTTGTGTGCTCTTGTGGGCTTGTGGTCTTGCGTGCAGTTCGTCTTTACGTGCCCTCTCCCACCTTTTAAGGCAGGGTGTCTTGCCACCTGTTTGCCACGCAAACCTGCTGATGAGCCTTAACTCATGAAGCGACACCAGTGACGAAGAGGAACAGGAAACGCCTAGACTGAAGTGCATTTTCCATGAAAATGATTGATTTGCTCTGGCAGCGAATGCTGCCATTTTTTACTGAGGAGTTCTGGGCGCATCCCGCCAGGGCTCCCATGATCAGTCGCGACTGCCGCCATCTCGTCTGGGGTGTATGTCTGGCATACATTCCTCTGGTCTTGTTCTTGAAGAATGTGCACATTAATAATCAGCTTAAACAGAAGCAAGGGCAACAGCACAGACAGGGCGTGTGTGCTCGCGTTGGTCCAGTGCTAAAGGCCGTTACGTGCCTCTGGAACGTTTTGCTTTGCTGTTACTGTTTTGCAGGGATTTGTGCACTGGTGTGTCCCACTGCCCTGCATGCTTGTAGTGAACAGTCGATACCGCTTCCCAGCCCCATCTGTTTCTTTTTTGCGTATAGGTGAGAATGTGAATTGCATGGAAGCGTCTGGCTCTGTTTGCCTACTTGGCTGTGCAGATGTGGTCCTCCCCCAGGATGTTCACCGCCTTTGCATTTCCTTCTTCCAAGTATCCTCCGCTAACGCGGTTGGTGGTTTGTATCTTTTGCTTGGGAAAGGGCGTGGAGGTCTTCGACACGTTTCTGTTATTCCTGCGTGGACGCCAGCCCTCTTTCTTGCACTGTTACGCACGCGTCGCCGTTGCCCTCTACTGCTGGCATGCGCTTTATGCGGATGTGCCTTTTGCCCACGGATTCGTCGCCGTCAACTTAGCAGTACAAGTTTTTGTACATGCGTACTTTGCAGCTGCGGAATTCGCAGTAACCAAGAGGTATGTGCAGAGAATTGCCCTTGAAGAAACGCACTGTATGCACTCTACCTTTTCTGGTTTCTACGTCTCACCCTGCGTGCGTTAAATACACTTGGTTGTTGATGTTTTGTTTGAATTGTTCCGGGGACGAATATCTCAGCATTCGCCGGTATGGTCTTGGGCGGATGTGAGCAGACTATTCACATTTTTGCGGTCCTACATCACGCTGCTCCAACTGTCACAGATGGTCTTCGGCATGTGCATCAGTTCCCATGCGATCTACCACCCTGAAGTCCAGCAGAATCCCCTTGCAGTGCTAAATGCCAAACTGTACGTCTAATTAGCCTTGTGCACACCTGCCCCCTGCCAGTAGTGATCTGTGTTTCTAACGGAATGATTCGCTAATGCTAGCTAGATTTGATGAGACTTTATTGTGTCGGATCGTCTGTTGTGTGTGGTGCAGGTGTCTGGCCATGTATATTTCCCACGCTTTCTTGTTCTTCAAATTCTACCTTGAGGCTTTCTGCAAGGAAGTCCGCAGTGGGCAAGCAACATTTCTGTTATTTTTCCATGCATTTGCAGTTGCCGGACTTGTGAAACTCGTGAATCATGAGCGTTGCTGGTCGCTCTTTGTCGAAGTGAGCAAGAGCAGGGCAGTTTGCCTGGTCCACCTGATATAGGCGTCGCTTGACAGTTGCTCGACTGCGGTCTATTTTCGTTGAACTGAGCCTGTTTTACCATATTTCATAGGTGTTTGCTTATGCTCTATTATTGTTTTGCGCAGACAATGATCCTTTATATGGTGGGCGGGATGGGTATTACATGCGGGTCCCACCGCTTGTGGTCGCACCGTTCCTACAAAGCGAATGCGTTGTTTCGCGCATTTTTAATGTTACTAACTTCACTTGCGAACCAAGGCTCCATCTTCCACTGGGTACGCAACTGTTTTGTCATCCACAGCTATGGAGCTTGCTGATTAATTTCACGTTTCCCTAGAAGTTTTCGCCACTGCACAGGGATGTTTTGCATTGCAAGTTGATACGCTGTATGTCCTGTGGATTGATGTTTTTGGCGGGCGCGCAGGCGAGGGATCACCGCGTCCATCACAAGTGGAGTGACACCGATAGTGACCCACACAATGCAAACCGCGGGTTCTTCTTCTGCCACGTCGGCTGGTTGCTCATGAAGAAGTCGCAGGCCGTGATTGATGCTGGAAAACAGTTGAACTTCGACGATCTCCTTGCCGTGGGCCTTCGCCTAAATGGGAAATGGAGGAAAATGATGCCACTGGAACTGCTATTTCCATTTCCTGCAGGATTTTGCACATTCTTGAAGTCTCAGCACTACATGTACTGTCTGTTTTCAGGATCCCTTCGTGAGGCTGCAACATAGGCTCGATCCATGGTGGAATCAAATTTGGTGTTTCGTATTGCCTGCAATATACGCACACTACAAGTATAACGACTTCTGGACGGGATTCTTTGTGCTCGGTAGGATGCTGTTGCTGCGGGATAGGAATGCTGCCGTTTATAGGGTGAAGTCGGCGGCTGCCCTCCACTGACCTGGCGCCTGCTTCTAATATGAGCTTTATTAGTGCTTTTTCGTTCTGTGCAGGTTGCTTGCGCTGGTGCATTTGCCTGAATGCCACATGGACAGTCAACAGTACAGCGCACATCTGGGGAGACCGGAGGTACAATGTCAATGGCAATCCCTGCGAGAGCACCTTCACGTCTCTCGTTGCTATGGGAGAGGGCTGGCATGACTGGCATCACAGATACCCTTTCGACTACGCAACGGCAGAAGGCGGAGTCTGGGAGCAGTACAATCCAAGCAAGCTGGTAGGTCGCTTGGGTAGCTGCACATGCACAGCCGAACTATGAAAGGATGGATTTGAAACTACAAATTCATCATGCCACGGATAAATGAATATAATGCTTTGCCGCCTCAGCTTATTGATATTGCTGCGTTTTTGGGGATGGCGTGGGACCTCCGCCGCGGCATCCCCGCTTGGGAGATGCTGAAGAACGAACGCGAGCAAAAGGCGATTGCAAGGCACCAGAGGGAAGCGGAAAACCGTAAGAACTGTGAGGCCATTTCCGCCGTCCACAGTCTACGTGAAGTCATTCGCGTTAAGAGCGCCCACGTCAGCACGTTTCATTCGCTGGTGCGTACCAACGAAACTTGCACTATAGCTGTTGGCCTGCTGACCACTGGTCTCTTTCCATCAGGCAAAAATAAGTTTGGTTTTTATGGAGGAAACTGCAAGGCGCCTCATTTAACGGCAGCAGCATTTTGTCGATTGGTGTGATGCCTGATGCAGTGGACCTTAGCGCTGGACGCCTTCTTGCTGAGTGTTGCTTACGCGCTTAGCTGGTGGTGTTTCTCGGCCTGCACGGCACGGCTCGGCTCGCCTCCCCAGGCGCTCATCGAAGCCTCTCCTTATGTGTTGCTTCCCCTGCTTCTGGTTGTTAGCAGTGCGGTTTTGGGTACTCTTCTTTTCTCAATGTTGATGCATGCATTCGCAGCAGCGAACGGCACCTTCAGCGGAAGCTACTCGCTTTCAGAAGCAGTGGGCGGTCTCATTTGCGGCTTGCTGCTAATCCCGTACCAGAATAAACGGTTCAATGCGCAGGGTACAACACCAGCATTGAGGCAAGTCATTGGCAGTAGAGAAGTTACAGGAACGCCGCATCCGCTTTGCCGTTAGTATTAGGGTGTATCTGCAGCGTATGGAGGCAATCCAACATTTTTTGAGTGCCCGACGTATGCTTATTTCGCAGGCCTTTCATGTACATGTCTCCTCTGGCGATATTCCGACTGCCTGGCTGGTCTGCACAGTTCCCACCTATTTTTTTGTCGTTGTTTGTGACGTTCGCGTTAGTGGTGGCCGTGTGGAGGGGTTATATTTTGCTGGTTGCCACTTTTTACATACTCCCGCACCTCGTCATGGACATTTGGAGCGCGTACTATTTCCTAACTATGGAGAAGATGGGCCCTCGTGAGACCGCTACTAACTGCATTCCATCAATCTATTTTTCGTTGGGAAACGGTTTTTGTATGTTCCTGCCTCATCATTTTGCACGAAGTTTTGTTTGTGTAAGCTGTGTATTGTGCTGGCAGACGACTTCATGAACAACAACTGCAAGTACGATTTTTGTTGCGTGGCTCCTTGCGCCTTACGCTGGGTAAAGGCCTGCCTCGATAAAAGACGCCGTCGCGAAGAGTCGCAGCTGATGCGGGCAATCCACTTGCTGCATCATAAACCCCTAGATGTCCATCTGCTCCAGTCCATTACTTTTGAGTAAGTAGTCCTCGTCTAGCTGACCGGCATGCCATTCTTTATCCCTTTTGTGACGCTGAGATTCCCTATGATAGTCTAATAGTAGTCAAGACTGCATGAGCAGTGTTAAACGGCCCACTTTGCCAGTGCTGGTTTGGAGGTAGGGGGAACAGACGGGTTTCTCTTTGTCTTGTTCTGCTGGTGTTTTGCGAACCACAGGGTGCCTCTTCACCGGGTGCAGGAAGCCGTTTGCTTCTTGAAGGAGCGGGTGGCGACGATGCCAGCTGAGGTGTTCAGCCCCTCTCTCTCCGATGGTTTTCCGGTTGTTAATCCCGATTCGTTGAAGGAGTATTACAATTCCATAGCGCATGCACAGCAAGCGCATTGTGCACATGAAAAACGGCCAGCAGCCATGTCTGTATTTGCCGGGGCTGAGGAAGCCGAGAAGAAAGCCAAGGACATGGATGAGATGCCTTTCTCGTCTTCCTCATCCACCATTACAAAGCGCACTCGCGCCGTTGGCTCGTGATCATTTCCTTATTGCATGCAGTGCTACATCAAGCGGCACTCAGCTCCCAGGCAAGCTAAACCTGGCCTAATGCCGTGTTTATGTAGAGAGGCTGGGGAGACAGTCCTTATGGAGGTGTCAAGGTGTCATGCGGCCGTCGAGGCGGCGCCCTCATCAGCACTCATTAGAGCACAGCCGCAGACTTCACTGAGAGATCAAAACTTCAATATTCACGCTGGCAATTTTACCTTCCCGACTCTCTGAAAGCTTCTTGTTCCCATTCTGTTCATTCTTGTATTTTGTAACATCCGCCGCTTCCCTTCCCTGGTCTGCACTGCACGTGCACGGCGGTGCCTTCCCAAGGTAATGTAGCGCTCGGGCATGTTTGTTACTCTAGAGGTCGCCACAAGAAGCAGCTGTTTATCAGCGTCGCATGAGGCGCTAAGCTGCTGCAAACTCAGCTTTTTACAGCGTTCTAATTGATGCGCCTTTCCTGGTGGTCACTTGGCCCCATGCATTCTTTTCAAACCCGTGCGTTCGTCATATATCAATTATCTGGGGATATCACTTCTCTAAGAATATTCATTATATAAGGATATTGATTATCTGGGAATATTCATTATCAGGGGATATTAGCGAGCATCTTTCTTGAGGGACTGAACATATACAGGCGCAGTCGGCATTAGAAATCATAATCAAGGCTAAATCTATCCACCCCCCAAAATTGTGAGAGCCGACTGGCGTGTTGGGCTGCTGCCGTTCAGCACGACTTTTTGACACC
>JRZD01010007.1:4823-22878 GCA_000826945.1 Eimeria nieschulzi
AGCAGCAACAGCAGCAGCAGTGTGCTTCTGTGGAGGCTGGCGGGCATTGCTTTGTGTCTCTGTCCTCGGATATTTCTTGGAAGCCATTACTTGCACTTATTTTTTCAAGTTTTGCTGCCTTCTCCTTCAGGTGACGCCTGCCAATTTGACGCGAGAAGAACGCGCAGCAAAAGAGGAGCTTATGGTGAGAGGCTCCCCAATAACCACAACTGTCTCCTTAGTTGTCTCCCGCGTATAACTGTCTCTGTTTTAGTTGCCTCTTGCGTGGAACTGTCTCCTTTTTAGTTGCCTCCTGCGTGGAACTGGCTCCGTTTTAGTTGCCTTTATTGGTTGGGGCCTCTTGGGGCCTCCGGGTGCGGGGGAGATGACCGTGGGTGTTAGTGCTGTGAAATCACCAGCAGGAAGGCAGCTGTTGTTGTTGTTGCTCATGCAGGCTGGCGGGGAGATGAATTTTGTGGCTGCGACAAGCAAAACGTTTGACCATCCGACACATGGGTCTCTTCGGACAGGGAAAGACCCCGAGGAAGTTCACAAGTCGCTTCTTCTCAGTGCAGACCCTCTTACGGGAGAGCCGGTAGACAGAAACAGCAGAGGCCACTGGCAACACGATGAGCGCCAGGAAGGGCCTTACAACCACGTCCTCACGAATGCAGACGTCAGACGAATGGAAGGCAGCCACCGCGGAGAGGCCGGCATGCGCTCTGAGACGGAGGGCGCGCGGGAGGCACGAATGGCTGCTGCTGTTGCTGCTGCTGCAAGCAGCAAACACAACCACAGCGGAGACTGGAAGTCCACTGGAGCTTCTGCAACGTCGGGAGAGACAGAGAAAAGAGACAAACATCGAAGGCGCACCAGGTCAAGGAGCAGGGATCTCAGCGGCGAGCGCCGCAGACACAAGAGCGGCCGCAAGCGTTCACACAGTAGGTGAGCCCAAGATTGGAAGCAGGGGAGACGGACATGCTGCTGTTGGGGTGTCTGTACACTGCAGCGTGCGTGATTCACTGTACAGACAGAAAAACAGTGGTCTAGTAGCTGCTAGGGGTTGCTCTCCCGCTGCTACAACCCACGCGCAGCAGAAAGCTGCCATTTCAAATCTGCCGCTGCTTTTCTGCAGCAACTAAACCACGTATCATAAAAGGGCACCCCTTGTCAGTCTTTCTTATTAGAAGTCCCTCCGTGCCCGCAGAGGGCTCTCTTTACCCTGGCATTTTGATTTGTGAACTAAAGCGGAAACAGCCGCAGGGAAGACACGGAGCTGTTATCTGTAATTCGCAGTTTGTTTTGACCCTGGCTAGAGATAGCGCTATAACTGTACGTACACGTCAACATGCAGATACAGCTGGAATGGCGCGAGCTCGAAACACACCCGAACTGAGCCTTCTTTATCTGGACTGTTCCGTGGGACCCCGGCGAGGTGTCTGCATGCACAGCCTTCCTCATAGAAATAGTTAGTTTAGAGTCGCTCCGCGTAGAGTTGCGAATTCCGTGTGCAGAAGCAATGTGGCTTGGGAAGTAGGAGAAACAAAGGGAGACAGCCCTTTGTGGGTTAGAGAAAGGTAGTGACTGTGTGCTGACACATTGGGCATCTGTCTTTAAACACCCTCATAGGTCGAAACTCTCCCTGGCTGCGAATGCCTGAGAGAGGGAGGCCTCTGACCTCGAGCAGCGCAAGCGCCGCTGCCAGCTGTGGGCCAGTCGATGCTGTGGATGTCCAGTACTCAATGTCTCTTAGCTGCAGAAGCAACTGTCTCCAAGTGGTGCACCCTAAGACGCCTGCTTCTGCAGCTCCCTGTACACCTGCTGCTTCTGCCGCTTCTGTGCTAGTTTCCTCTCCAGCGGCTACACCCCCAACGCCTTGAGGAGAGGAGCCTTCTGTCATGAAGCCTGCTGCTCCTATGAACGCCGCGAGTCTGCTTGCGCTTGCGGGCTCATCGAGGGCACACAGCCCCAGAGCAGCAGCCGCTTCTCTGTTTGCTGCAACTGCTGCTGCTGCTGCATAAGAAGAGCTGCTGCAGAGCCTTGAAGTGTAAGTGAGAGAAGGACAGCCGCACTGTCTCCTTGTTGCACTATCTGGCTGTGCTTGTACCTGCCAGGGAGTCCCCATTAGGATACAATGTGTGCTGCTGCCAGTTCCAGGCTCGTTCTGCTGCTGCTGCTTGCAGTCTGTGCTGTAGCTGTGCGAGAGGCGGGGGCTCGGGGGCAGCTCAGTAGCGGCATCCTCCTCCAGCAGCAGGGCTGCAACGCTTTCTAGCATTGCTTGTTGGTTTGTGGAATCCAATGTTGTATGCAAAAAGAAGGCCGAGGGGACCCCCTGCTTGTTCTGCCAGTCAATCCAAGTGCCTAGACAGCTGAGATGGTAGGAGTGCGAGCATCCTGGATAGCGCGTAATAACTGCGTCTGCTGTAAAGCGATCCAGACAGATAACACATTCTTCTCCTATCGCGGGAAGCCTGGGCTGCTGAGGAGGCCCCTGTCTCTTCGTGTCACGGCCAAGGCCTCTGTACGTCGGAAAGGGACGCTCTCCTCCCTCCCCTCTCTGCTTGGCCACCTTTGGCTGCCCAGCTCCCTGCTGCGAGCAACGCTCTTCAGCATCCGAACTCAGTGCTCCTGCTGCTCCTTTGCTGCAACGCTTAAGCAGCTCCTCTGCCCACGCAATCACCTGTTCCTGCTGCAGGAGAAGACATCCGTACGGAGGCCGCTGCAGCAGCAGGAGACAGCCGTAAGGGGCCCTCATCAGCTGCGAAAAGAAGGGGTGCACAGACCTCGGCATCATTTTAAGGCGCGCTTGCGGGTTATCGTTATGCCTGTTGTTGTTACTGCAGCTGCTGCAGGTGCAGCTACCGCTGCTGCTGCTGCTGCTGCTGCTGCTGCTGCCATCGTGCCTCCAGAGCTGCTGCTTTCTCGTTTCTTGCTGCATCTGCATCTCTTCTAGTAAGGGTCCAGCCAACTCTAGCAGCCTCCTGTACCGTCTATACACCCCGTGAGGCATGTGCATGGGGCCGTGTTTTGTGTAGTGGAGGTTCTGCTGCTGCACCTCCATGCTGCTGCAGCTGCAGCACCTGCAGTTACCACAACGGACCTCATTGTCACAGCAGCAGGAGACACTGAAGACACGAAATGTGTTAGCAGCACTGGCCCATGTCTTCTTCAGTGTCCCCTTCACTGACTCTACAACTGACTCGCAAAGAGACGCACAGAAGCTGAAAGCTCCGTGTGAGCCTCTTGGCGGCTCTCCGCTTGCAATGGCAGCACGAGACAGAAAGACGGTTAATGCGTGCTGATTCTGCAGCTGCTGCTCCTGTCTCCGTACCCTCCTCTGCATCGACTCCAGCCGTTCTTCCCTGTGCCTCAACTGGGCCATCACCTCTTCAGAGAAGAGATAGCGCACAGTGTCTCCTCTCAGCAACAGACAGAAATCCTGCTTGGCGTAATGCGGCTGCTGCAGCAGACAGTCAGAGACTTCTGCAGCAAGTTTAAAGCCCCCTGCCATCGCTGCTGCTGCTGCTGCTGCTGCGGATACACCGGCCAGTGAACGGTAACTTAGATACCCCATTACATCCGAGGCGCTGCACGTGTATTCACTGGTTCCCTCGTCGCTGCTGTCGCGGTTGCTGCAGATCGCCAGGGCCAAACCTGCAAACTCTGGCTCCACCTCAGTTCCAAGCTTCAAACAGCCGCGGCTTTCCAACTGCAGCAGGAAAAGACGGCAAACAACCCAAAAACAAATAGACAGCTGTCTCCTTCCCGGCCCCAGCATGCTCAAAGCACGGAGACACTTGCAATGTTCAGCAAGAATACTCAACACTGACCATCGCCTCCCTAATACTCATCTCTGATATGCTCGGGTGTATTGACAGCTGACTCACAAATAGAGCTATCTTCTGTAGCAGAAACTCTGCCTCTGCTAATGCAATGCAAGTTCTGAAAAAGCCTAAGGGCGGCGGTGTTCCTGCTGCAACTTGGAGACAGTAGAGCAGCCAGTTACGTTCTTGGATGGAGCAACATTCGATGAGAAATGCCAGGGTCACCTCTCGTAAGTGGCCTTCCCTCCTGCAGAGCCGTCGCTGCTCGCGACGCTTGCAGCTCGCAATTGCCATTGCGCTAGCCCCCAGACCTGAGACGAGCGTTGCGTTTGTTGGGCGGATGCCTGAGGTACGGAACGTCCTTGAGGAGACAGAAGCATCTCTTGCTGCCCCTGCGGTTGCTGCTGCGCCCGAATATCCAGTGTATCTATAGCTCGGGGGAGGAGCAGCGCACGCCCACCAAGTGTCTTGTGCCATTACGACAATGCCCTTCCCCTGCGTGCTGCTGCACAGACTCGTGCAGACAACCTGCAGGGCAGACACCGGAACCTTGGCCTCGAAGAGCCTCCCCTTAAACGGCGAGCGAAAGAAAAATAGCCAGTCACGCGTCAGGCTCAGCCAGCGGGTGCCGACGTTGGTGACGGGTGTCTCTGGCACGTCGTCTGTTGAGTCGATGAGAGGCAGAGCGAAGGGCGCGAGGCTCCCCTGGTCAGGAACAGCAGTGGGCTGCGCCTGGCGAAGCCACAGGATGTCGCATCCCTTTATCCGCGTCCTCCCTGTACACCAGGGCTGCTTGGACCAGTCGGTCCTCCTGCTGTTGGCCTTACTGCTGTTGGCCTTGCGGTCTTTCGATACGTCCATCGCGGCTACTGGGGAGACGCCTGCGTTTGCCTTACCATCGGCCGCTTCTCACCACATACTATTGCCCTGTGCTTTAGTGCCTCCACGGCCAGGAGACAGAAGCGCAGGATTGTGTCGATTGACTAGAGGCCCTTAGGAGTCCGACGGGAGAAAACAGCAAACGCCTGTAGCTTTGCGGATCAGGGATAACGGAAAACCAGATGTCCCTTTTAATATCAGGCACTTAAAAACGTGCGTTTGATAGCATGTACTTTGAATGTAAGAAAAACAGCGTAAAACCCTTCCGGACCCTCTGAGGCCTGGCTCGCCCTCCAAGACCTTCTACCGGCCTAGAAGCGGCTCCAGGTGAAAACGACATCCGCTTTTCAAAATTTAAAAGAAAAAACAGTAAACACACTAGTGTTTCTACTAAGGAGCGATACCAGAAGCCTGAGGCTGGCAGCAGCAGACCGAGTAGACCCGTGGTAAGGCTAAAGGCGCCACAGGCCTCCCATCCGACGCCATGCCCATTGAGCTTTAATTCCAAGTTTAAAAGTTTAATTTTTTTAATTTTAATTTTAGCTTATGAAAGTCTTAAAGAAATACTTTTCCCGAGCGCCTCTGCGCATTCTTTACGGTGACAGGGTTCCCTGTTTTCTGTGGAGGCTGTGGCAGTGGCGGCGAGGCATCTGCATCTCTGCTGCGGGTCAACTGCCTAGGCTCACCATTTATTTCAAATTAACTCAAAATTATAAATTTACTTTAGCAAAACACACGCAGTTGGTCTGACAGTTTCCTTCCATTTCCGGCTAGCCACGGAGTGACCTGCGTTCTCTGCTCTGCGGAGACACCACCTGCTTTCTAAATAAACGCCAAGGAAAGCAAACAGCACATGAAACAAAGATGCACAATTAAAAAGCAGCAGTAAGCTTGTAGGGCTCTGTTTCATGGGAAGCTTATTGGCGTTTCCGAGCAGCTTCTTGGTAGCTGAGTCGCCATCTAGCCTTAAAAGCCGGAAAACCTTATTAGTTACTGCGGACTTGGAATACTTAACCAAAGCAACAAATAAAAAAGCGGGCTTTTCAGTTGTCGAAGGCACGGCCCTCTCTGAGCCTCTTTTTTCTTTCTCCTGCGTTGAAATAAAATCGCCCCACGTTTTCTACAAGCGTAGAACCATCCCTTGCAAGCTCGGCCAAGGGGTTAGAGAAAAGCAGTAAATTCTTTTAACTTGAGCGTTTATGCGTTGCCAATAGCCAGCACCCTATAAAGCACCCTTAGATAATCATACACCAATCGAGCATTGCCTCACAAGCTCCCATCAGCATTCTCTATTGCTAGCACCAAACTAATATCCGCACTGCGGCTCTGCCAGCTGCACACATAGTCAGTATCTAAGCATCATAAATGTTTTTTCGGAAGTTTGGAAGCTTTTATTTCAGAAATGAAATAAAAACCATGCTGGCGCTGTGATATCTTTGGTTAGAAAAGTGTGTTTTATAAGGTGTTGGAGATGGACACTGAACTAACTTTTTCACTTAAAAGAATGCTTTGCAATTCTATGAAGAATACTGAGAGAGTTATCATCTGTGTAGTCGACAGTGCTGCGCGCTTCGTGTACTACGCTGTAAAAAAAAAATTTTGAGTGCAGCTTAAGGCTATTTGTCACTCAGATGTATGTACACCTGAACCCCAAAGCCAGCCATAATTTATTGGAATTTTCTTTTTCAACTTCCATGCACCTTCCGCTTGCCAAGCTGCAGTTCCCCATTTTAGTTAGCGCCGCCCTTTAGAAATGGCCCCTACGGCTAAACTTTTGTTTTGATTAGCATTTTAAGAGGTTTTTATTTGTGCCATTAATAGGCATGAAAACTCCAAAATCGCACCATATCGGCATTCAGACGTTTCTTTTAGTCTGGTGTTAGCATTTCCAGCATACGCATTAACCAGTTGCAACAGTGCCCACTACAAAAAGGCAGGAAAAATAAGATTCCCTAGCGGGCTCAGCCTGAAGTGACTAGAATTCTTGCCACCGCGGAAAGACAAAGGGAAATACGGAGCCCCGAAAAAAGCAGGTGGGCACTGCGAGAAGCTTTACGCAAAGATAGCTGCTCGTAGCACTTCATTATGAACTCTTGCTTCCTAAATAGATCTGTACATGTCAGAGTTGAGCTAAATTTATCGGTGCCACTGGTGGCATTAGTAAGAAGCCAACAAAGACACATGGGGTTGCCGCTAGCCTGATCTTAAGCTTGTGCTGTCTAGCGAGGAACGCATTACTCGAAACGTAATTTAATGGCAGGCATCCTCATAAACAATGTTTTACAGCGTTGCACCTCGATTTTCTTGCTTATACGCGTTAGGAGCCTTAGGGCATTTGTTTTGCCTCGAATTCCAAGGGCCTGTGGAGTAGAGAAGCAGCCGAAAGCTATTGTGAGGGAACAGGCTGGCACAGCAACAGAAAGAATGGAGCGTTCTGTCCGCGAGGCAAAGTTGTGCCTTTCTGCCTTTATTATTTCGTCTCCCCCCTAACGAGCTCAGCAGACAGCTCAGCCATTTAAAGAGAAGCACGGAAGTCTGCCGCACTGTGTACTCCCTGAAGTTGGGGAAATGAAATTGACCGTGTCGCAAGGTTAGTGCAGTGCATGCGTCTTGTCATCTTCCCTGAGCTCTCCCCCGGAATGGGAACAGGCTAGGACTCATTTAAGACAGTTTTGGTTTAGTTTTGGGTTAGTTGGTTTAAGCTGTATAGACACGGTAGCCCTGACCCCAAAACGCCTCCCCAAGATGCAGCCGAGCTGCTCGCTAAGACGTGTCGGAAAAGCATCGCGGCTTAAACGGAAGTGGGTAAGATACAAAATTCTGGCTCGGGATGCGTGGAAAAAGTGAGCCCGAGTACTCTCTCATAGACTTGTATTCAACAAGATTTGCCAGATTTGCCTTTTCAGACAAGTTCTGGACGGCCCTCAAGATTTGCGGGCAGATTGGAAAGCATGGACTTTGGGCGTAAGTTAAGGACAGTTCAATACGGACCAGTGGCAAGTGTGTTTTGTTACTTCTTCCACAATAAATCTGCTTTGCCTGATTTCAGTGGTGCAGCGAACGGCAACCAGTTTCGGTACAGCCCGAGAAGCCGAGATTGCTGCTGATCTTGGTGTAGCCACTGTCTTCCTCCTTTCATAGTAGTTACAGACAGCGCTGCCACACGTTTCATAATTGATTTTGGCCTGCGAGTGTAAAGGCAAACAGACATTTATTCAAATATCCAATTCACGGATTAGTATCCTACACAACATGCCGAAGCATGAGCCAACACGTTGTTAACCACGTGTAAGGCGAATGTGCATAAAAAAACTCCTCCCTGTTACTTTCATCCAGTGATATAAAATAAATAAATAAGCATAGGAACAAATAGACAACAAGTCCTGAAGCCGTACATCAAAACCTTTGGGGCTGCGGCGACCCCGCAGCACTGGCGAGGGCACCCTCTGGGTGCAGACAGTAAGGGGCGGAAAACGGGTATTAACATGCTTTTTCCTGTCTGTTTTTTGGTTTTCTTTTGCTGAAATTGTTGAATTTCGGGGTTTCGTGATTGCCAAAATGACGTAAGCAGACACGGCAGCACCTCTAGCAACACCAAAGAGAAGGGGGAAGGGGCAGACGGGGGTGATGAGAGTGTGACAGGATTTTTAACAGAGTTACTTCCGTTGGGGATTTTCGGGTTTATGTACACTTCGGCACTATATGGGCGGCCAGATTAACCCTATTTCCAATTTTTCTACACGAGCTGCCCTACAGATTCCCAAGATCCTTTTCTGCTTGCTGCGTCGTTCGGTTTTGCGGGGAGGGGGCTACCTTCATAGCGCAAAGCCGACGTTAGGGCAACTTAGTACATTCAGAGCTTATCATCTGCAGCATCAGGCTGCCTGTTTGTGGACGGGGCTACAGGGGAACGTAAGGCCCTCCGAGTTCTCTTGCCAGAAACCACGGGGGGCCGTTATTTGTCATAGGGTTGTGTGTACACAGCGCCAGAGGCTCGCTCTGCTGCGTCTGTTTCAACAGCAGAGACCTTTCCAAGCGGACATAATTAGGGGCAGAGAGGAGACTTCAACGTTTATGGAATACACGGGCAGCAGTTCGAGCGCTGTATGTGGTTATGTGGCCTCCTGTCTCTATGAGTGCGGCAGCATGTCTTTGTTGTTTTTTCGTTTAGGAAGGAAATCTGCATCCCAGAGTGTCTGTGGGCGGAGCGTAAGGATTTTGTTTTCCTTACAGTTCAGGTGACCTCCCCGGAAGACCTCAAAGTGGATTTGAAGGAGCAGAGCCTCGACTTGTCTTGCACCAAAGGCGACAAGGCGTACTCGTTCCATTTGGATTTTCCTGAGTCTATTAATGTGGAGGTGGGGTTTATGCCTTATTGATGGTGGCAGTGCAAAACATATTGGGCACACATGCACCACACCGCAGTGTCTTCTTTCTTCCTTCGTGCCTCTCTCGTCGGTGTCAATCGCAGCACGCTGCTTCGGTATTTCTGGGTGTTTTGCTTTTTTGCAGGAGAGTAAGTACAGCACTCAACGCAACGTACAGTTCAAGTTGGTAAAGAAGGAAGCCAAGCGGTGGCATCGGGTGTCGACAGAAGATAAGAAAAAGCTGCACTGGTTGAAATGCGATTGGAATAAATGGGTTGATTCCGATGAAGAGGAAAACAGCAAAATGGACATGGGCGATTTTGACATGGACTCGATGGGATTCGGGGGTATGGGAGGCATGGGTGGTATGGGCGGTTTAGACTTAAATGCTTTAGGAGGGGCAGGCGGCTTTGGCGACATGGGAGATATGGGCGATTCTGACGATGAAGAGGATCTTAAGGATCTTGACGCGCCGCTGCCAGACGACGATGAGGAGCGGGAAAAGAAGGGGGAGGAAGATACAGAGAAACCATCAGCAAAATCGGAATCATTGACAGTTTCGGACTAATAATTAACATGCTGTTTTACATGCATTATAAAGGTAGAGGAGTACCCTCAGAGATTGGCACTATTTGACTTATTTTTCTCCCTAACGCGAGTGAACAGTAGGAGAAGTGCATATTACACCTGAGGTGTCTATGAGTCCTTATCACACCTCCAGTGTCTGGCGGGCTCGCAGCATTTGGTGCCGCTGTTTCTGCCTTCTCTGCTGCTGCGGGGTGTCCCGGTCGTGCTAGCGCTGAGGGTGTTTTGATTTTGTGTCGGTCGGCTGAGGAGAGTTCTTCTCGCCTCAAGCAGGAGCTCGCGAAACAAAAACCATTTCTTTCTCTCGCTGAATTCCAGTTCTTGAGGCCGCTAAAAGTCGGCGAAAAAAAATTCTTAGAGGGCAGTTTGATCAGGATAGCGCAGGTGCGTGCAGAGGGGCTGCTTTTCGCGTACATTTCAGGGTTTTCGGACCTGTTAGAGGTCAGATCATAGGTAAACGCTACTGTCGATGGGACACAAGAATTGCCGCGTGAGAACCACACAAAGCAAATGCATACCTTCTCTGTAACAGCGCAGAAGGATATCTACAAACTCATTGAACAAGCGTTTTCTTGACTGGCTTTGGAGATAAGCATGTGCAAGTGGTCTTGCTAAGGAGGTAACAGCACCAAGAGAGGGCTTGAGATTGAAATGCAATTAGGCTGGAAGAGCTTCCATCAGGGGGGATGGATGTTGCTGTGCACTGCCTACGATTGCAAAGGGTTATTTGCAAGAAAAAATACGTTTTTGCATGCAAAATAAATAACTTTTTTGTGGAGAGCGCAGGATGTTGGTCTTCGGTGTTTTCGGAGGTTTGCCGCAGGAGAGGGTCACTAGAAGAGCCTTGTTGAGCTGCCGCAGACACACTGAAGAATAGTATAGAGCAGCACAACAGAAATGTGTTGTCTCCAAAACGTAAAGAAACAAAACCAACGAACTGCAAGAGAGTTCGACGAATTGTAACAAACGCAAAGAGGCGTCACTCCGTGCTGTGTGGGTGCTGCTCGTGTTCTCGTGTCTCGTCTCCAGTGGCTTTGTCGGTGTTAGGAGCACCGGGAAAAGAGGGATGCTACAAATAAATCGTGTATTTACTAAAATAGAGTGTTATTTCAGAATTTTTGATAAAATATGCGCGGAAAAGAGAGGAATCGCGAAAGAGATAGACGGCATGCTGTTTGCGCCTCCGAGCGCTGGGGAAAAGCGACGGGGGCGCTTGCGCTTCCCGCCTGACTCATCACCCCATCCTCCTTGGCTTCGGCGGCTGAAATAAGTGGCCAGGGAGAGGTTTGTCATGCATCACAAAACAACAATTCCTTCCTCTTCTCTCATCTCCTTCAGTACCTCCCAAAGCACCAAGGAAGTTTCCGTGTTAGAAACCAGTCCTTAAAAAACCAGTCCCTGAAGATGAGAACAGCCGCCGCTATCGCTGCAGCTTTTGCGCTGTGCGCCGCCCCCGCGCTGGCAAAGGAGGCAAGGGAAGTTTGCGAGCAGGTGCCCTACCAGGCAGCCGCAACCTGCTACCGCAACGTTACCGTGAAGGAGGCCTATGACTGCCCTAAAACCGAGACCAAGCAGGTTTGCAGGAGTGTACCCATGCAGGTGTCTGAGACTTGTTACAGGACGGTTAACACCAAGGAGGCCTATCCCTGCCCCCAGACCCAAATGAAGACCGAGTGTTTCGATGTGCCTAAGACTTGCCAGCGCACCGAAATGACTGTGCAGCCATACTCTTGCGGCAAGGAGCACTGCCGGATGGTGCCTCGCGAGGTCCCCTCCACTTGCTCTCGCCAGGTGCCTCAGCAGCAACCTTATCCCTGCCAGAAGACCCGCCAGGAGAAGACCTGCCAGCAGGTGCCTTACCAGGTGGCCAAGACCTGCTACAGGGAGGAGATGACCCAGGAATCTTACAGCTGCCCCCGCACTGAGTACAAGCAGCAGTGCAGGAACGTTTCTCACAACGTGATGGATGCTTGCGAGAAGACCGTGATGGTTGCTGAGCAGTACAAGTGCAGTAAGACTGAGTACCAGCAGCAGTGCGAGCAGGTGCCCTATGAGGTTCCCGACACATGCTACGAAACCGTCGAGACCAAGAAGGCCTACAAGTGCAAGAAGACCGAATTCCGCCAGCAGTGCCGCAAGGTCCCTGTCCAGGTGCCCCACAGCTGCATGAAGACTGTGATGGTGAAGGAGGCTTACGATTGCCCCAAGACGGAGTACAAGACGGAGTGCGTGACCGAGGCCCCTCAGGCAATGGAGGTCCCCATGTGCAAGGGCAAGCACTGCAAGATGAGGCGTCTGAAGACCGCCCCCACCTGCCGCACTGTCCCTTTCCAAGTCAGCAAGACCTGCTACAGAGACGTGCCCCAGCAGGAGTCNNNGTTCCCGACACTTGCTACCAGAGCGTTCCCATGCAGAAGCCCTACACCTGCAGCAAGACCCAGTACCGCCAGCAGTGCAAGAGCGTGCCCATGGAGGTGCCCTCTACTTGCACCCGCCAGGTCCCTCAGCAGCAAACTTTCCCCTGCCCCAAAGTCCAGGTCAAGCAGGAGTGCCAGCAGGTGCCCTACACAGTTAATGACACCTGCACTCGTCCTAAGGCAATCCAGGTCCCTTACAGCTGCCCTGAGACTCAGTTCAAGGAGCAGTGCCACATGCAGGCTGTCCCCTACACCGACACTTGCATGCGCACTGTTTCCGTAAGAGAGGACTACCCCTGCAGCAAGACTGTACAGGAGAGGGAGTGCCAGTTCGTTGAGAAGACCTGCACTAAGAACGTCCCCGTTCAGGTGCCATATGACTGCCCCACCAAGGAGTGCAAACAGGTCCCTTACACCGTCGAGAAGACCTGCTACAGAGATGTCCCTCAGCAGGAACCTTATGAATGCTCCAAGACACACATGCAGCAGCAGTGCGAGCAGCGCCCATACACTGTCCCGAAGACATGCTACAACGACGTCGTCAAGCAGCAGCCCTATGCATGCACTGAGACCAAGTACACTACGAAGTGCAGGACTGTCGCGGTTGCCCAGGCACCTCCCCCCCCTCCTCCCCCTCCCATGATGATGTCGTCCAAGGAGGCACCTGTTATGATGGCGGCTACCAAGGAGGCTCCCCTCATGATGGCTAGCGCCCCTGAGCCCATATCTAAGGAGGCTCCCCTCATGATGGCTACCAGCATGTCCAAGCACTAAATTGTTAACCCTCAACCTCGCTATACACCTTAGATCCTAAATCATCCTGCATGCCTTCATCCGTATGCTCGCACCTCAAAGTGCAAGCAGCGCATTGCTACGCAGCAAGCGCCGCGAACCTTTCCTGTACAACTCCAATTTAATCGTTAAGAACTGCTAGCTAAGCTTACGCTTCTAGCTAACCAACTTATCCAGCCAAACGAATGCATCGTAATCGTAGCGTTCTACGGCTTTTAAACTAGCGCCCTCTCTCTCCGCGGGTCCAGTCTCCCTGACTACAATTAGTTTGTTTGAAGGGTTTTGGGCTTAGGGTTTAGGGTTTAGAGCTGCTAGCCACGCCTCCGCTCCTACCAGCTAGCAACACAATTACCCAGCTAAACGAATGCATCGTAATCAGCCTTCTACAGCCTAGAAACCAGCGCCCTCTCTCTGCGGCTCCAGTCTCGACTACAAGTAGTTTGAAGGGTTTTGGGCCTAGGGTTTAGATTATAGCGGGTTTGGGTTTAGGCTGTCCAAGGGATTCAGGGTTTTGAGGACCTAGCTACGCCTCCGCTCCTAGCTGGCAACCCAATTAATAAGCTAAACGGATGCATCTTCGTAATCCTAGCCTTTTACAATCTAGAAACTAGCGCCCTCTCTCTGCTACAGTCTCCGACTACAGGAGGAAGAGAAAGGGCCCAGGCGCGTGGGCGCTATTACGGATACATGGATATGGCTGGAACGCAGATTGTGGAGAGGAAGCACCAGCAACTTACATGTACTGCTTACGTTCAGGAAAACTTATTCTGACGGGTGATAGCTTGTTGAATAAAAAACAAGGGCCGGAAGCCGCCCTTAATAGTTGATAGATGAAACCAAAATACCGGAAACTTGCGGGCATCCTAATAATAATAGTGCCGAGCTGGAGAGCTCTCACTCGTGCAAAACATGGCGATAGCAACAGGGTGGCTTTGAAAAAAAAGGAAACGCTAAAACGTGCGTCTGTTCTACCGACTATTAACACTTCCTTAAGGCACCTTGGGCAACAAGAATTACATTGGCGCTCACTGACTAAAAGGAAGAGGCCAGGGCAGTCAATGGAGGCAATAAATAGTTTGTCGCATCGCATAGTGTCGTAGCGCCATCCCTTAGCCTGGTAGCGCCCATAACAAACAATTCCCAGTGAGGATTTGGGGCCTAGCAATGTGAAATATTCTTCTGATCATATGAATAGCTGGCAAAAACGAACGCAGTCAACTACACTGGATGCCTTTTGGGATAAAGCTGAGTCACACTGGATGCCCCCGATTGGTTAAGATGAGCTACAATAGAAGCCAATGCAGAATACAGAGTCATAAGACCACAGGTTTTACAAAGCGCTTCACCCGAATCTCGACGCAACATTGTACTTCGGTGACATAACATCACTTTTGACCCATTTTATCAGCATACGTTACGCCAAAGCGAACTCACTTACTACACCCAGACGGAGGCAGGGTATGTGTCAGTCTAGAAAGGTGACATCGGATGAGGAAGTAGGCACGAGCCATACAAGCCAGTGATATGCAACTCTCCCAAAGATAGCGAGATACATTCAAAGCAGAAAACGAACATTGTGTCTCATGATAAAACCACCCGAAGGTCCATCTACCACACTACAGACTTTCTACTTACACCGTTACAGATACTGCGCCATATTCGGACTGCCAGTCATAATGCAGCAACAGACCGCATTATCGCACAAAACCCCCCACAGGACCCCCTTTAGCCCCGGTGGCCCTCTTCATCCGAACCCTAAACAAAAACGCAAATAAACTAAACAAATATGGATGTTCGGGGTTACTTTTCCGCAGGCGGACAGCTAAACTCTCGACAATAAAATTCTACCAAAACAAAACTAGAAAACAGACACCCCGACTACTACGGTAATGCATCCCCGTCCCCAACAGATAGCGCACCCAAGATCCTCAAGTATCCCACCACCAAAATAACTCTCCCCATTATGAGTAAACGCACGTCTTTAAGATAAACATAAGGCAACATTCACACAGCCCGAAGTGCGAAACGCCCGAGGGTCTTCGACAACCGAGCGTGCAGGAAACACGCTGGAAAGGAAACCAGCTCAAGACTTTCCGTACGTTACCGCAATAACCCACAAAACAACCAGCACACCCACGCAAACAAATCCTACCTCAATAACGCACAAAGCAGCCAACATCTCCACACCAAGCACTCCTTCGCATTCTAGGCCGTCACCGCCCCTATGATTAGCTTATCTGAAGTGATTCGAGCCTTCCCACCGTTTCGACTTCATTACACACAAGCCGACAATCATCATTTCTCCAAACCCAAACATTTCAAACGGATGTTGCCTCCAACCATTTCGGCCTCAACAGTAAGTGCTCCTGAAGCAGATTCACAAGTATCCCATCACCTAAATAATGCTAAGACATAAGCAGCAAACGCACGACTTGCAATTAGCAGAAAAACTACATTCACATAGCTTCAACTGCCTGGAATCCAACCCATGACAGTATCGTAAGGGCGAACTAGACGGATGAATAAACAAACTCACACCAGCGTCCACAGGATAACTCAATAACTCGCTTCTTGTACTCAACTCCAGCCATCGCTGTATAAAAAGAGGCCAGCCACCCGTCTTCCCATCTTCCCACAAAACGTCGCACGAACCGTAACAACCAGCATTTTCACACCTGCCACACTTTCACGTTCTGCGCCGTCACCGCCCCAATAATTAGCTTAACCGAAGCTGCCCAACCGTTTAGACCGCATCACACACAAGCCGCCACTCGCCAATTTTCCAAACCAAAATCTTCCCACAACAAACGACACTGCCTCGAGGCAGGCACATCTCCAGCACTCAGTGCCTCGAAGCAGCTGATCAAATGTCCCACCACCAAAATAACGCTAACTAAACCCGCAACAAACGCACGCCCTGACGTCAGCACGAAAACTACAAGCACATAGCTTCAGCTGCCCGGACTCCAGCCGATAACACAACCGTAAAGGCGAACCGCGCGGAACAATAAACAAACGCACTACATTGCCTTCAGCTAGCCTCAACGACCCACTTCACAAACAGCAAAAGCTGGAGTTGAGTAAGGGAGGACAACAGTGACAGCTCTTCCCATCTCCACACCCTAGGCCACACAAACCGTAACAACCAGCAGCTTCACACCAAACACTCCTCACATTCTGGTCCGTCACCGCCCCAATAATTAGCTTAACTGAAACTGCCCCACAGCTGCGACCTCATCAAACACAAACAGACATTCACCAAGTTCCCAAACCCAAACATTCCCACAACAAACGGATGCTGCCTCCAAGCATTTCCGTCACGACAACCACTGCCCCGAAGCAGCTGCTCAAATATTCTACCACCAAAATAACGCTACCTAAATCCGCAACAAACGCACTTCCTGACGTCAGCACGAAAATTACAACCACATAGCTTGAGCTGCCTGGATCGCAACCGATTACACCGCCGGAAGGGCGAACCAAACGGAACAATGAACCAACTTATACTAATGGTGACAGGTCAATTCAGCAACCCATTTCCTCCACTTAACTCCAGCTGTCACTCTGTCTGAAGATGGCAGTAACCAGTTTTTTTTCATCTCCCCACAAAACGTCACACAACCGCTAACAACAACCACCTGCACACTAGCCACTGCTTCGCATTCTGGGCCAGCACCGGCCTAATGAGTAGCTTAAATGAAGGATTCCTCAACGTTTCGAGTGAATCGCACACAAGCAACCACACAGCAATTCGTCAAACCAAAAATTTTCCAAAACAAACAAATATTGGCTCAAGTCATTTCCGTCTTCAGCACTCAGTGCCCCGAAGCGGCTCCTCAAGTATCTTACGACCCAAATAACAGAGCGCCATCAGCAGCAAACGCACTTCCTGATGTCGGCAAAAAATATATTTACACAGCTCCATTTGCCTGGAGTACAACCCATGAAAACACCATAAAAAAGAACCAAGCGCAACAATGAACCAACTCATACTAGCTTCCACAAGGTACCGAAATGAGCCATTTTCCCCATTCAACTCCAGCTATCTGTGTCTGAAGAAGACAATGCCCGCTTTTTTCATCGCTACACAAACGGCGCACAAAGCATAACAACCATCATCTCCACAGCAAACATTCCTTAACATCCTGTGCCGTCACCGCCCCAATAAATAGCTTAACTTATGCTGCCCCACCGTTTCGCCCTCATGACACACAACCCGACACTTACCAAATGTTCCGAACGCAAGCACTCCCACAAAAAAGATATTCCGCCTCAAAGCATTTCGGTCTCCAACATCCATTGCTTCGAAGCAGCTCCTCAAGCATCCCACCACCAAAAGAAGGCTACGTAAAACTGCAACAAACGCACTTCCTGGCGTTGGCACGAAAACTACAATCATATAGCTTCAGCTGCCAGGAATCCAACTGGTAACGCTACCGTAGGGGCAACAAAGGAGTAACAATAAGCCAACTTACAGCCGTTTCCACACGTTATCTGAGTAACCCACTTCCGCCACTGGCATCCAGCTGGCTCTGTGTCTGAAGACGGCCGTGACCGTTTTGCCCCTCTCCACACAAAACATCGCACAAACCGTATTAACCAGACTCTCCACACCAACCAATCCTTCACATTCTGAGCTGTCACAGCTCCGAAGATGAAATTAACTGAAGCTGCCTCACAGTTTCAACCTCATTACACACAAGCCGATACTCAACAAATTTTC
This sequence comes from Eimeria nieschulzi, assembly GCA_000826945.1. Taxonomy (NCBI): domain Eukaryota; phylum Apicomplexa; class Conoidasida; order Eucoccidiorida; family Eimeriidae; genus Eimeria; species Eimeria nieschulzi. The sequence goes on from JRZD01010007.1 coordinate 22,390, forward strand.
CAAACCTAAACATTCCCACTGCAAACAATCCTGCCTCAAGGCATTTCCGTCTCAAAACCCAGTGCCCCGAAGCAGCTCCTCAAGCTTCCCACCACCAAAATTACGCTACGCCATCAGCCGCAAACGCACGGGCTGACGCCAGCAGAAAAGCTACAATCACATAGCTCCAACTGCCTGAATTCCAACCCACAACAGTACCGTAAGTGCGAACCAAGCAGAACAATAAACCAGCTCATACCAGTCTCCATATGTTACCTCAATGACCCACTTCTCCTGCTCACCTTCAGCTGTCCCTGTGTCTCAAGACGGCAGTGACCGTTCTTCTCAACTCCGCATAAAATGTCGCACGAACCGTATCAACCAGCATCTCCACACCAAACACTCTTTCACACTTTGAGCTGTCACCGGCCTAAGGATGAGCTCAACTGAGCTTAACTGAAACCCACATCGTTTCAACGTCATCACACACAATACGATACTCGCCAATTT
>JRZD01010008.1:0-24052 GCA_000826945.1 Eimeria nieschulzi
AGCAGCAGCAGCATCAGCAGACTGCATGCCTGCATGCAAGAGGTTTTCCGCCTCTGTTGGTGGCGTTTGAAGACGGATCGATTTCCCTTTTTCACTTGCCGACCATGAGCGAGATGAAGCTGCTAGGTCCCACAAGGTACAACTGGTGTGGCAGCAGGAGCACCAGCAGTAGCTGCTGCTGCTGCAGCACGAGTTGCTGAAGCATCGACCCTGCCGTCAGACTTGCCATTGCAGTTGTTCCTTAGATTTGCAGCCTAGGGCGTAACGCTGAAGATGAAGGCTTTAGCGTTTAGGATTTAGGATTTAGGGCTTAGGGCTTGTGTCCTGTGCTGCAGTGCCACTCCCGCTTCATCGCATTTTTCAGAATTTAGGGAGGGTCAGGGTTTCTGCAGCTGGGGCGGCTTGCTGCTGCTGCTGCAGGTGGAATGCCACTGCAGCAGCAGCAGCAGCAGCAGCAGCACCAGCAGCACTAGCAACCTACGCGTCTTACTGCTATCCCTCTATAACATCCACGCCGCTGTGGCATCAGCAGCAAAAGGGATTGCTGCTGCTGCTGCTGCTCAACCACAGCTGGAAGCTGCGCCCAGTGCAGCAGCAGTAGCATCAGGAGGGGGCGATGGCTCTAGTGAAGTCGCGCCGCATGAGCTGCAGCAAGTAGGTGCAGCAGCTGCTGCTAATGCTGCTGCTGGTACCGTGCTGTTCCTGGCCATTTAGCAACAGCAGCAACCCCAGCTGCAGCAGCACCTTTAGCTGCAGCGCTTGCAAGTATGCTGTTTCGCTGCTGCTGCTGCTTTGCCTATGCTGCAGATAACTTTCAATGGAAAAACTGCGACAGTGGCTTTGAGGCAGCCTCACTGCATCTGCTTTGTGGATATCCACTGCAAAGTGCAGCAGCAGCAGCAACAGCAACAGCAGCAGCAACAGCAACAGCAAGATAATACGTTTGTCTTACTTTGGGGTCTCCATGCTGCGGCAGAGAGAGCCGGGGCCCCTTTGTCTCTGCCACCAAGTGAGAGGCCCGGCTGCGTTACAGCAGCAGGAACAACAGCAACAACAGCAACAGCAACAGCAGCAGTAACAGCAGCCACAGCAACAGGTATTCGTTGGCTGCTGCAATGGGGGGCTGAGGCTCCGACGCGCGCTGCGCGTGAGATTGCAGGCCTATCCCTTGCGCTGTCTCTTCAGCATCAACAGGAGCAGCAGCACAAGCAGAGAGCAGCAACAGCTGCTGCTGCTGATGCCGCCGCCGCAGTATTAACCCTAGAGTGCCGTATAGCTTGCTACAGCCCCTCCTTGCCCATTGGCTGTGTTGCTGCAGATGAGCAGTGCTGCTTCTTTGCCTTTGAGGGCTCCCCTAGGCTGAATATACACCCTATTGACTGGGGCTTTCTTAGCTCCATAGACACCCGAGCAGTGAACCCACCAGGGCTGCTTGGGGCCCCTTCTCGTCTCTCTCCCGCCTGGCTTGCTGGGGATGACGCAGAGAGGCAAGTGCAACAGATGGCACTGCAGCAACTGTATGTGGCTGGGCCATTCCTCGTTGCTGCAAGGAGACACGAGAGAATGCAGCTGCTGCTGCTCCCGCTGCTATGTCAGCAGCACTTCGCGTTACCGAACGCACTGCAGCAGCAGCAGCAGTAGTAGCAGCAGCAGCAGTAGTAGTAGCAGCAGCAGCACACAGCAGCAACACCTGTTGCAGCGGAGGATAGCTGCAAGAGGGCCTGCACGGTCGCAGGGGCTGGCGTCTGAACCAGGGTGTCTCCTCCCCGTAGTCTTATAGCTCCTGCCTCAGCAGGGGCTATCTCAGCAGCTGCTGCTGCGGCTGTTAGTGTGGAACGGCAGCACAGCAGATAGGTGCTTCGCTTGCCAAAATAACAGTTCGAAAGTAGCTGAAGGTGCTCTTGCTTTTGTCGTGTCTACGGACCCGCCTTCCCCGTTCCTGCGGGTGTCTGTAAACCTGGCTGTTTGTGGGAGCGATGTGCCAGTCACAGCTTTGATTGTTTGCTGCATGCGTATTCACTATAGTCTTTGAGCCTAGCTCCTCTAAACAGGAATGGTAAATAGAAGTCTAAATTTAAAACGTGTACGTCTCTGACGGACAACAGAAGGCCTCGTTGCCTTCTCCCTCGGATGAATATCTCATGTGCATTCCGCCCATCGCAGGTGACGTACAGCAAAAAGTTTCTTGTGGATGCTGCACCCGGTAACCCTTGTGCTAGAAATGCTCCTGCTGTACGTACATACACCTCGCGAGGCACTGACACTTGCACCCACACATGAGACGTTGCACGTGTTGCGGAAAACCCTTAACTAGGTATTTAGCCCCGAGGCTGGTACAGGTGGTTGCTACTACACGATTATTTGTGCTTGTAACATGCTGAGCTGAGTGTTATTGATATACAGCTAACGCCGTATAGATTAGTCTGTCTGCATTTATGCACATGAATTATGCCCTATTGGATAGAGAGCAGCACTAGCTAGCTGCAGGCTGCGGAGAGGGGGAGGCAAATGCCCCAGCACTCCCCAAACACCAAGTGCCATAGGGACCGGAGGCTGCAAGCCTCAGGCTGAGCTATGGCAAGCGGCACATCAATAGAGAGATCCATGGAGCAGAAACGACTATAACATATTAATGCGTTAACGCATATGTTTGATACTGCATTGTTGGCCTCTTTGTTATCATTTAAAATTTCCCTAATTAACGTCATAAACTATCTATGAGTGGAAGGGTTAAGCCTATAGATATGAGGAGCAGCAGCCCAGCTCCTCAGATTTTGTGTTCGGATGCGTGCGTGTCCAAAGCGTAGCAGGGCAGCTTCACCTTCCTTGCTCACATCTCCTTGCCGCTTGGCTGTGCACAGGTCGGCATGGCCTAAGAGAGGCAAGCCGGAGAAGGGCAGCCTTCTTTGGGAGCTAACTAGTATTAAATTATTGTTTTTTGTTGGTATTTATGGCCTTTAAGCAGAGGCGTTAGTGGGAGCGTTACAAACGGCTCACCTCAAGATGGCATCTAACGGTATATCCTATTCAATTTGCGGGCTTAGAGCCAGGCAACAGCGTTCCTGCACATGACAGGAAATGATGAAGAAAGTGCAACACTTTCAGCAGCAGCATTTGTGGTAACTGCAGCCCTTAAAAACGTATTTTCCGTAACATACGTGTTGCTGGTAGCAGAGGCAGGAGCCCGTAATTTGCAGAAACTGACCATACAACATCAGCTATTAAATGCAACCAAAATAAATACTTTGGGGGCTGCAAATACCACTAATGCTGCTGCTGCTGCCAGCGCTGCAGTTCTTCCATCAACACCCCAATTTTCGTGCAGCGGCGAGAGAGTCGGTTACTTGGGGGAGGCATTTTCTCCCTCCGAACAATTTGGATGTATTTAACTGTTTTTAGTTTAAAAGTGTGTTCCTTCCGCTGCGAGGGCTGGCGAGGCTGCTTGCTGTGCCGTTGAAAGTTCCTCGTAACTCTTCAGAAACCCCACTTTACGGCAGCAGTAACAGCAGCGGCAGCAGCGACAACAAAAACAACGTTTGTGCCAATTAAAACCAATTAACTAAATGTAGCTCTAATTGCTCAGCCAGTAGATGGCCTAGCCTTCGAGGCTACTGGTGCTTCCGTTTCTGTCTTTACTGACCCACAGGACCAAGTTGGCGATCTACGCACTCTAAAGAAGCAGTCATAGCAGCATTTTTTCAATGATAGAGAAATCGGTTGCTGCAGTTGGTGCAGCAGACGGAGAGCTGCGCGAATCGGCACCAGCAGAACCAGACCCTGTAGTGTATGAGGAGCTGCTGCTGCTGGATTTTCCGGAGTTTTCTCTCGCTCCCTGTCTTAAAAAGAGGAGATGCGTAACAATTTCTCCAGCAGAAAACAGTGCAGCAGAGGCATTACCGGCAGAGTCAACAGCAGCAAAGACACCTGGTGAGACAGCAGTAGTAGACACACCAGCTCAGTCTCCTACACGAGTTATAGAGGGGGATGGCCAGGGAGGAGCTGCCGCAACGGCTGCAGCAACGGAAGCAGCAGCAGCCGCAGCGGCGGCAGCATTTCTTCGCAACGAAGAGCTGCGACTGCAGGTATGGGGCCTCGATGCAGAACAACCTTTGCTGCTGCTGGGAGGCTTCTCTTTTAAGGGGAAGAGGCAGACACAGCTTCTGTGTAGCACCGCTTTGTTTAGGATAGATAAGCAACAGCAGCAGCAGGAAGAAGGCAGTAAAGAAAACACTGAAGAGGCTCATGCAGAGCTAGAGGGAATTGCTGCACAGGTTATCTCCTTCAATGTAGATACTACTGCAGCTGCAGCTTCCTTTGTTGCTCCTTCGGCGCTGAGTGAGCCGTAAGGTGCGTTGGGCATGGCCAACTGCGGACGCTCAAGTGGTGGAGAAACAGAAGTAACAGCAGCCTCAGGTATAGTGGAGGGTTAACAACGTCAGCACCTTGGGGATGGACGTACACCGGGCTGGAGAGCTGCGTGTACATTCCAAACTATTTGTGCCACTAAGTGTTATTTGTACTGGTGCTCTTACCAGGAAGCACCAACGCGAAGGACAGACCTCAGCAGTAAGAGCAGCAGCAGGACAGGCTATGCTGTTTTTCCTGGTGGCTGCCAGGCGGAGTGGCGCCCAGGGACCAGCCGAACGTGGGCTTGTTTCTTTCGTTAACTAGCAAAATAGAGTGTATGTATAAGTGACAAAGCTACTTTTTACGTGACGTTTTTGTTTCCCTTGCTTCGGCAATTCGCAGGGAATGGGCCTGGGCAGTGCCTGGTGCTTTTACAGTTTGAATGCAGCATGACGTTATTGTCACGATGGACAAGATGCATGTTTTAAAACCATTATTTATTAATACTACAAGAAGAGAACCCTGGAAGTGCCAGAATTCGCATAACACAGCCAGACCTAGCCGTTTGCTATTGGAGTTAATACACCATCAATCCATCGCCCCCGTGCCCCTCGTTAGCCAGGAAATATTTATTAGGAAGCTTGTGGAATTCTCGTTGCTGTTGTTATCTATTTGTCCCCTAAACTGGCTCTCCTGTTCACTTCCCTCAGAACTTTCGAGGGCTCCGCCCTTAGAGGTTGTTTGTACCCGTTTTCCTCCTGTTTTCATTTTGGACCATGTGAGCGTAACCTGAATTTTTGATGTCTTCACGTGCTCTTGTTTGACGCAGCTTTAACTTCCCTACACCAATAAAGCATGCTGATCGTTCTTGAGATTGTAATCGCGCCCTACCACCCTACGAACCACTCAACCGAAGCACATTGGCTCCGTGAAATGTGGGATTGAGATGCTGAGCATCCACAAATAGTCAATATATGATGTGTTTCCGTTTTGCGGGCGAGCTGTGGTGGTGCTGCTTTTTTACCTCTTTCCCAGAATCTTTGCTAAGAATACGTGTTGTCGGTACTGGATTCTTTGTGCATTCATAACAGTTCGGAATTCTTCAAATTATTGCCTTGAGAAATATTTGAGTAGAAGAACTATGCTTACGTAGGGAAGCAGCTGAAGCCTGGCTTCTCATGTTTGGGTTCGAATTGCAGGAATAGCCGCACCTTCGCCGCACATCCTCGCAAGCTTGGCCATTCTGAGGCTGGTATAGTCTCAGAGAGCCATCATCAAAACAGATCTTCTTTTTGGGATGACATGTTATCCTTAAATAATGAGTACTTGACTATTTATACTTGTGGCCTCGGTACAAACGCTACTGCGTCCGGCAGTGATACTTATGCTCCTATTGACAGTGATTTAAAATAGATGAATATGTAATGTATAAAAAAGAACATTTTGAAATATATTTATGCTGGGATCATACAACCCAAGAATGGTAAACAAAAGCTCATATCCCCTGATTTCCACGAAGGGAGCCGCAGCCCACAAACTTCGGCTGCTACATTCCAACATGTTCTTCCCCGAAACGCATAGCTTAAAATACCACAAAAAATTAATTTATGTAGCGGCTATTATTGCAGTGTACACCTCGGAATGTTCTTGTGAACCCTCAACTTCATTTCGGAGCCTGCAGCCTACAAACTTGTGGCCAGCTGTCCACAACAAATGTAGAAGCACAGCAACTCCGGAGTCTCTTTTTTCGTTTTTTATGGCCAGTTTTAAATTCAATATGGGATTTACATGGGAAGGACACCGTTTTGTCGCGCCCTTGGCCTTCTGCTGTGGCTCTGTCGGATGTGACTCGCTGCAGGCTGGCAGTCTTTGAGGAGTCACCAATAAAAATCAATGCTGACAAAGAAAAAGACACCATATTTTTCTTGTTGGATATTTGTGGTTTCAAAGCTGCGCATGAATCGACCCCGGAGGCCAGCCTCGTCAAGTGGAAGTACGAAGGTACCAAAGGCTATATCCCGCAGTTTAGGTTGTATAAACGGTTTGCTGCGCCACAGCCTCTGAGTGTTCTCAGCTTTATTTTTTATGGCTTAGACTGGAGAGTCGGTTCTACGACGGTGGTGGCTCTAAGCAATCTCGGGCATCCACGCCAAAACGCATCTTTCTTTTCAAATTGTTATCAACCGTCATCGTCACGTGTTTGAAGAGTATCTTTATTTTTTCCGTGTTGCAAGCAGTTTAAAAAGCTTTATTCTTTAGGAGTTGTTGCACCGCGGCTCCGGGAAAACTAGACTGCGTATCCCCACGGGCTTTGTTAGCTATTATGTCTTCGGGAGTGTTGTGCAAGAAGCAATAGGTTAGTCGAACGAAACACACCACTTGTATTACTAAGGAATATTTCAGCCGTGTTGCGATGGACATATCCCTACAGAATCTTGCAGCATCAGTGCAAGAGGAGGAAGCGCCACCTAAGGTGCTACGCCCAGATGCCATCCACAGCCGTTCCGAGCCCTACACCTCCAACTGCGTGGAAAACACACAAAGCCATCATCGAAAAATTGTTTCAGCTCGCCCACCTGCCCTTGTCAGGAGCTATTCCACGGCAGATCCAGCGAATGAAGCGTTTACTGTGACGCATGAGCTCGACTTCGACGACTGGATGTCGACCATGATTGGGACATTGCAGTTGTTGCTTTCTTCCTCTGTTGTTTTGTTGGGTATTTACCTTGTTTTTACTTGCCCTGAGATGGCAGCGGAGGGACCGCTACTCTTTTATTTTGTTATTTTTTCCCTCTCTGCTGAGCTCGCTCTGTTGCTGCTTATTTGCCTCTTCATGCTGTCACTGAGACTATTTTGTGGACAGTCGAGGGCTGAGTATAGTTCGGCCCTCTGCGGCATTTTCCACAGAACAATGGAGGGAATGATCTACTTCTTGTGTGTTGGGTTTGGAGCCTCCTTACTGCTGATGCTTGCAACTGGAGATGCTGAGGATCCGAGGGTGAAGTACTTGCGAAAGAGGCACGGCTTTGTCTGGGGATTTGTGGGGCTGGAGGTGGCTTTATGTCTTCTTTATTGCCTCCAAACAATTCCAACGTTGTACGGAATCTGCAAGTTCGCGTCCCACAAGTTGTACTTGAAGCTGACTGGGAGAGACGAACTTGAATTCCAGAGAGGAGATGTTCCCCTCGCGTACGCACGCCTTTCAGATTACGACTACTCGTTGCGGCACATGCAAAATCCTGCCACAAGAGGGAGACCCCACGACCATTCAACGGATCAATATAGCTCAATAGAAATGCGAGGGGGAGAACAGTCCCAGCGCAGCTCTGTAGGGGCGCCTTTATTAAATGACAGCGTATGAGCAATCTTCAGAAACTGACGGCGGCCGATTGCTTTTCAGGCTTGGTTTTAATAAAGACGCATATTTCTGCCCTCTTTTAACGCCATTCAGGAATCCCTTCGTGTTTCTAGCTAGCAGGACCATCGCAATGTCGAGCTTGAGGTCTTGCGTCTCGTGATTGGCAGCTTGTTTCCACGAAAGGAAGGGAATTTATCTTTCCCATTGCACCTTCAATACATTACATCCGCCTATCTGCTGCACAAAAGCACTCTACGAACTCCAGATCTGTGGGGAGGCATCAAGGCCTCATTCCCACAGTCGAAATGCTGCACATGGCAGATAGGCTTTGCACGGCGTTGCCACTGTCTCTAAAGCAGCTATTAGCTATGTTTTGAAATCGGTGCACCATCTTCCACTTCTTTTTTATCGTAGGGGCTAGCGCAGTGGCTTGCTGCCCCCATCGAGAATTTAGCTCTATGGCTTCGAGCCGGTGGTGCGGCAGGAGCCACAAGTATTCAAGATTGTTAAATCTGTACTTTGGGGATTTAATTTAAATATAAGATATCTTCAGTTGTCTCAGATACGATTATAAACGGTAAAATATCGTTTTGAGTACAAAAAAAGTGGAGGAAGAAACGCCGGCGTGGCAACGCCGTCAATCTAGGGCGCAGGAAGTAAACGGTTTTCCATAAAAATCGTGCCGATTTCTGGTTAGACCTGCATGTAACTCTATGTCGTGAGTGTGTTGGTTGCGGTATCTCAGCTGACCTTACATGCCGCTCGGCGTCACTCTCGGAACCTTGCACGATTTTGACGAAGTCTTTCATGACAATACTGCTTCTATATATCATGGAGTGGCGCTCTGGATGCTATTGAAACCATCCAGAGTGTTCTCTTGATCAGCTGCATCCTCAGGATCCGAAATCAGATTTGACTTCTGGAATCTCTGGGAACTGTTGGATATTTTGGGCGCTGTTCGCTGCCTACAAAAATAAAACATCGATCCATATGCATATACAGATACAGCAGAATAAATAAATAAATATGTATATATATATAAATATATAAATATGTATTTATATATATATATATATATAATTGTAGACAGGCATACTAAGAGATATCACATTCAAGGAATCATTTCTGTTTGTAGGTACAACGCTTCGTACTGTAAGAAACAGCGTACCTGCGGGGTGTTTGCGGGCCAGTGGGCATGCTTGGATGTGCTTCATCGCTTCGGGTCCTCGTCTCCGGTGTGGTGGAGGAGCTGCATGCACATGCAAAAGATTATATGACCATCTAAGAAGCCCCAGTGTCCTGTGATCCTTGAAATGTTGCTTTTGGCAGCCAGGGAGCCAAATAGAGTAACGATGCTTTCCTGCCAAGTGCAAAATACCGTGTAAGGGCAGATCTTGGCCGTAGGCCTGCGTAGATGTATCTCTCGTTGATTTTGAGACCCCTGAAAATGGGTGCAAATCCGAGCACAATTCCGAGAAGAAGGCCAAACACGGTGGAGGCAACGACGCCGATGACACCCATGCTTGTGTACGTAAAGACACCAACAACAGCGCCGCTGCCAAGCCCTCCTATTGCGCCTAACCAGGCCCCTCTACGTCCCACGAGCACAGTAGAAACTAAGAAACTCATTAATGCACCCCCTAGGTAAAGCGCCCCTGCCCAGCAGGAGGGAGGCACCAGCGCCCCCACGAGGCCCCCGATCAGCAAACCGGCTCCTCCTGCCACAAGCAACCAAGTGCCACCTCCCCGGTAAAACTTGGGAGCCAAAAGACCCTGCATATGAGAAACGCTCATCTCACAGCGACATTTCAGCCTTTGCTTGTGTAAAACGTGCAAATATAATGCCTATGCACCTAGTAATGTATATATATATATATACATATATATATGTATATGGGGAGAGATAGATAGATAGAAAGAGAGAGAGAGAGACAGGGAGAGGGAGAATGAGCCCAAGCACGATACATACACGGTTTCACTGTTGTGGTATGCCGTTAAAGTGAGTGCTACGAGGGTTGGAAGAAATGGCAGCTTGCCTGGGAGTAGAGGGCGGCTGTGAAGTAGAAGGCGATGAATGTGATACTGACGTAGAAGATGAAAACCACAATACTCAGTGCCCACACGGGCCAGCAGGAGCAGTCGTCCATGCACACATTATCATCCTGAGATACATACACCGCCGGGGTTACTGTTCACTCGCTATCCATCTGCCCCCCTTCCCCGCATTCCCTGCCCCCCCTCCAATTATATGTACCAGAACATCGAGCGTTGGGCCGTTAAACTATAGATTATTTCAACATTCAGCTTCTGCACGAATTAGCCAGCCACCTCAGTGTTATCACATAATAAAAGGACCATTTACGCACTGCCTACCAACCCTCCCATACACGAACAGGCTGCAGGCAAACAATACGGCCAATTGCAGCCCCTAAGGGCCGTAATGCAAGCCCTAAAGTCCAGGCCCAACCTAGAAACTGACATACTTGATGAGCGTCAGCACTATTGATCGTAATTTCATTTTGACTGGTGTCTGCCGCCGCTGTTGATGGTTGATTAGTCGGATCAGCTTCAAATGATTCTGTTGCGCCTACGGGTACGGCTGTCGTAGGGTTTGTTCCTGCTGGCATAACTGGCGTCCACGCATAGCGAATAGATTTCCCTTCCTGTGGAGCTCCTTCTGGTTTGGCAGCGAGTGCAGTTTTTTGAACTGGCGCGGATACAGCAACGCCTGCTGTTGCTGGCGTTGTTGAGGCTACTGGCGTTGCTGCGCCTGCTGCACCTGAAGTTGCTGTCGTTGCTGCGGGTACCGTCGCTGGCCTTGCTGCGACTGCTGCTGCTGGAGTTGCTGTGACTGCTGGCGCTGCTGGGGCTGCTGTTACTGGCGTTGCTGGGCCTGCTGTTGTTGCGGCTGCCTCAGTCAGCTGTTTTCCAGGTGGTGATGTGAGTGGGGTTGTCGTTGATTGTGAAGCCGGTGGTATTGTGGTTATGGTTTTTGCTGATAGTGGCTGCGTCGCCGGCCGGACTTGTGACGAAGCTGCTGGATTTGCCAAACTAGCTGGAGTCACTGACTGCGTTGCTGCTGTACCTGCTGGTGGTCGTGCAGCAGGTGCTGACGGTCCTATCAGCAATGCTTCCATGCCAGCATGTGCTGTTGCTGCTGGTTGTAGAGAATCTACTGACGCTCCCGTCGGCAGTGCTGCTACATGTGCTGCTGCTGCAAGTGGTGCAGGTAATGCAGAGGGTAAACTCCCTGGAGGTTCTGATGCTGCTGTTGAGGCTAAAGTTGCTAACGGTGTTGCAGTAGCAGTAGCAGGTGTGGAGGAAGCAGTGGCCGCTTTTGCACCTAGAAGGTTCGTTGCTGGGGCAGCAGGTTGACCATTTACTGTTGCTAAGTTCCCCGAAGGAGTCGTAGCACCTGATACTGTAGATGTAGCAATGGGAAATACGCCTGGCGCTGTATCCGCAGCAGATGCTACAGGATCCTGGGGCGAGAGGCCTCGTGCATCGAGGTGAAGAAAGTTTGCACCCAGGAGCCCGCTATCTTGATGGGTTTCCCAGTGCAAGCCGTCCGAGTGTAAACTTTTGTCTGTTGCATGCTGAGTAATGGGCTGAATGCGATTAAAGAGGAGCAGGGGCTCGCCGGAAACAGCTGCCTTTGTAGGGGTCACCGTTTCCAAGCTGCCTGCTGCAACGGCAGTGGTATTTCTCCCCTCGCCTGTTAGGGCCAACAGCAGAAAGAGGGAGACTTTCCGCAGCCTATAATGCGTCCTCGTAGTTCTGGCCATTGGAAAAAACTGGTGGTGAGCTGTACACGCTTTTAGCCGAGAAACCCTGAGAAGGATTGTCGTAGACTGCTGGCGGGACTTGAATCTAGCTTGCTCTGTATACCTAGAAGGATGGAAGAAAATAAAAGCGGCAATAACTGACCGGTGTATGTTCAAGAAGCTTGTTTTCCTCAACCCAAGAGAAAATGCTTCTGCCAAGAACGCGGTCGTTGCGTCAATTGTGGCACTTTACAGGGACGCACAGCCACCAAGTGTTACGTAGGGAAAAGGGAAAAAATGTAAGCTCAAAATAAAAGGAATAACTAAAAATTGCCCCACTTCTCAGGGGTGGGTGCATGAGGAATATGCCAACGTCGCTGTGAGTTGGAACATCGATGGTCTTGCCAGCGGTCACAGGGAGGTGATAAGAGGGCAAGGCGACATTCTGGAGCAGATGAGGTCCAGAAAAGCCTCTGATCCCTTTAATAAAAGCAAGAAACACAGTTAAGAAAGCCAACATCAACGGACTCACGTGCGCCCGAGCTAATGTTGGTGGGAACCCTGGCGATCTGTCGTGCTCCTGATGTACGATCTGCAGCAATCGGTGAGACCCTCTCCGTCCACCCGTTAGCTCGCTGGTCACTTTAATGAGTCGGTTTGAATTTTTGTAGTCAGAAAGCATTTTTAATGGGGCAAATCAGGGAGGAGTTGAGGCTAGTAGAGCGCTATGCCAGCAGCTCTTGCCCACAGCTGCTGACCACCGGCTCAATCGCGCGAACCCACAATAAACACCCTTCATTGTTATCCCCAAATACATTGACATCCTATTTGATTTTCTTTGGATTGGGTTTGTTCTCCGTTACATAGATAACAGTTGGGTCTTCCACCCGCTTTCCACAGCGCGTCTAGGAATTCCTTCTTGTGCTGGCCCATTCGCCGGGATTAGGGTTTGGAGAGGTGGGTCTGACAGTGCGGATTCTCAGCTCCAACCTTCGGATGTTTTTAGTCAAAATCTTGATAGTCTCTAGTGTTTTGTCCATTTTCCCTGTCGTCGCTCACAACTCTTGCTGCGTGTGGTCTAGGGCTTGTAGCACTGCCCCTACACCTTGTCGAAGTTCCAGTTCTAGCGTGTATTTATCCAATCAAGTAGTTTACAGTTTCTGTCAATTTGACACTGTTTGGCCTGTTAGCGTTAGGAGGCGGACCTCGCCGTCTGAAACTAGTTGGGTTTGCTGGTCGATCTCCTCGGCCACCGATGCGATGCCATTCTGTTGCCATGATAATTGGTCGTTGTAGCTCCGTAAATAGAGCAAATGTTCTGAGCCCAGGATAAGAAGCTCTGAAGTGCTAGGGGGATCCTGCGCTCCAAGAGTCGGACTTGCTCCACTCCAGAAGTCACCTGTCATGGGTCTGTTGTAATGATGCCCAGTTCTGGGACATCTTAGCACGTGTCTTGGATTTGATTCATTTTTTTAAACAAGATTAACAGCTTTTGGGGAGGTTGGGGCGCACAATGTGCGGTACACGACGTCCCTTTTGACCGCCGTCTGCTGAGCCCCTAGGAGCTGCATTTCTCGCATCAGCACTGATTCCCACGAAAGTCCATGGCCTGCCTTTGAGTGTTCGTTTTGATGAGGGAGTTGGTGGCTTCTGGATGTGGGGCGGTTCGCTTGGTCTGAGGGTGTGGGCGTGAGGGGCTTGGAAATGGTGCACGTCCCACCATGCACTTATTGCTATCTTGAATAACTGTGGGCTTCATATGAGATTATGTGAGGAATATAGACAATGATGTTTCTAACTAACTCTTATGTAATTACAACTAGCGAGTGCTGCTCTATCCATTCGTACAGAATCTGCGTATAGAGTACGCAGATGGACTAATCTTTAAGGTTTTAGCTGTATGCCACTACCATTCAGTAAAGCACTTTAAACCGTCGGTATGCAGAAGATATGGGTATTTGATTGCAGCCACAGTAGCCGCTGTGATTAACCACAGACGTATCCTTAGCTTTTAAAAATGTTTGTTCCACCTATGCAAGCTTTGTTTGCTGTTTGATGGAATGTCTTAGGACGTCAAAATCAAATGGAAAATGGGTGTTGTATTTTTTTTGTCTTTTCGAGGTTTGGTCGTTAAGGACTTCGTAGGAGTTACGAAGCGAGAAAGGTTTTGGATGTATTCGGGTTTGGGTTTGGCTAGCCACTGTTGAAGGGGTTGGGCTTCGCTGACTGCATACGTGCATAGTTAACGCAGGCGCGCACACGTTCTAGGCTTTATCTGGCCGGAGCTTCGAATTTCTCAGTGATTACATAAACTGGCGTTTTCTTAATACCCTTAACGGGGGATGGATTGAGCCTCAAGCATCGAAGTCACGGTGCAGACAGGATGAGGGCCTGTGCATTCCGCCTCTAACTGGGTAGACAAGGGAAGTCGGGACTGAGGGGGTAATTTTTATGTGCCTTCTGGCTAGGCTGTGCAGCAATGCAGGACGGTTGTGTGCCGACTCATGCCAGGGTCTCAGCAGTTTCCTCCATCTATGCCATAGATCCCCTCAAATGTACGTAGCCTTAAAACTTTACTGGATGTCAGGTTAACACGCCTAGAGGATTTAAGAGCAGTGTATGATAATCCAGGAGCTAGATGTCTATTGGTTCAGAACGCTAGAGTAAGAACAACGGCGACAATAGTTTATTGATTCCGCAGGTGTGCACAGAAATTTATAAATATGTATTTCTTATATGTTCTAACTTTTACACTAGGTTATGTTTGCTGATATTGATTTCTGGACACGCAACTTCTCTTGGTGTTTCAACTGGCAGCATGCCAGTGTAGGAAGTGAGACACTGTATCGATGCTGAGTTAGTTCCTTTGTGGAGAGGACAATTGGCTTTTGTAATCCCTTATTTTTAAAAATACGTTGCTTTTTGCAATAATTAACATTATTTTTACTGCTTTGATCTTGTCTGTGCACAAGGATTATCGAGACTCATTTCAGCGAGTTGTCGTGACCAATAATCTGAGTTTATATGCACCAATACAAAAACACACCGACAAACCCTTTTGTTCCACCCTCTTGAAAGATTATGTAGGTGGAAGGTTAGCATTATGTTCTGTAAGGAAGTTGGCGGCGTAGCTCCCAACATCTATCAGCAACCGTGCACGCTACTAAGATTGGTGACAGCGCTAGCCCGCTTATCCCTTCTCTGACATCGCACTTCCAGGCAGTTTCTAGCATCTCACAACATTCATGTTGTTTTCATGACTAGAGAAGGAGTATGTCTATTTACCGAGCCGATCGTTTCGATTGTCAACCCACTTGGCGGCTGGCTGCGAGGAGGCTTTTATTGCTCAACATCTTTTCATCTCAAAAGTTCCTGCACGAGGATTTCTTCTTGTGTTGCAAGTAATACTAATCGGGTTTTTTATTGTTTACGCAAATTACACTGTGTAACACCAAGGTACCCTACTACCGTGAGCACTTGCCCAATGAGCTTCGTTACGACATATTCACCAGCTGAAACCTGCTCTTACGCGCCATCTTCCTTGCAGTACGAGGTAACTTTTCAAGTTTTAGGCCGCTGCCTGATAGGCGAGCGAGTGGGAAGTCGCCGTAAAACATCACATGTGTTGGAGGAGTTAAAGCAATGTCGGGTGATTCCCCTGAAGCGGCCGCTGGCAGAACCGCTCCTGTGGTCACACCAATAGCTCGTGGGGCAAGCTCAAGTTCTTGTAGTCAGCAGCTTGTAGCTGATCCATTGAGAGGGGCCGTTGCTCCACCATCAGATCTGAGAAGAACAACAAGATGGACGCCTAGTCTTACGCAGCGTGAGGCGGCAGGCTCGGCGGAGCAGCCGTCGGCTCATCCTGCTGTAGCTGCCTTCGGCGTTCTTGGAGAAGCAACGAGGACCTCCTCTAACAATGAAGGTAGCGCCAGTTGGGCCTGCAGATTAACCGCTAGCAAGACGCCTCTCGGTGTGACCGGGTGGGCCCGCGGGAATTCTGGAGATCAAAGTGATACGTCCTTCGTGGTCACACAGTGTCCTAACTTGGAAGTCAATAACCGTAAATGCCAGCGGGGTTTCGCTGAGGGACTTCTTGGCTGTCCTAGAAGAGCTTGTGGGCGTCTGTCAGAACCTGCAGACCGTATTCTTGTGCTCCTTTGGAGAGCTTTCACCTTCAAAGCCAGATATCCAATGTCGACCCTTGTAGGCATTTTAGTTCCAGGTGAGCCAATGAAATGGGGCTGAACCCAGGGTTTTACAGAGGAATAATACTACTTTTTCGGTGTTGGTTATTCTGGAACTACATCGGAACTTCACTGTTTCACAGTTCTTCCTGCTGGCAGCCATTTTAACCCCCTACGAGGATCCTCCCAAAACGTATCTCTTCCTTTTGTTCTTCTGCTGCATTCAGTCATGCTGGTCGTATCAGCCTGCGTAATCCTTGCTCGTCACCAAGATTATGAGGTATCCACCAACATCTGATAGCTCATCAGAATGTATACGAAGCTATGCACAAGTTAGAAAGTTGTATTGGGCGTCAGGAAATAGAACAGTTTTTCGTCTTCTTTAAAGCATAAGATTTATTCTTTAGACAAAGATTATGCGCGTCAAATAACGCGCATATGCCGTATTAGGCTTTGTGAACTTGGCAATGTACAACAGTTTGACACGCTGAGACTTCGTCCTGTTAGTGTATCTCATGCGCAGGTAACTTATGTGCCCTCAAATACCTCCAGTGGCAACTTCCTCAAATGCGAGTTTGGAGCATACGGGAATCTGAATTCCCTATTAGCATCAACTTATGGTGGGTTGGTATCAAATTAATGTCTTTTAGCAGAAATTCAACAGCTTTTCTGCCTGGTCGAGCTGAAAGCTCTCAGGTGACATAACCGGTAAAACCCGCAACTGGAATGAAGCTCAATACCACTCATTTTTACAGAAACACATCTGTATGTCCAGCGTATGGGTCACCGTTGGAAGACCAACCTGAGCGAACCTATGATGCATTGTGTCATTCCCATCAGACCCTTGCTTTGCTCCATATAGCTTAATGGCTCCTTTCGGTCGGCGATATGATGGCCTTCACTTGATGTATCTTCCGGCGCTCTTGCACTATGGGGGCTACCTGGCTTTTGTTGACAAGTCAGGCTCCGACTGCCATGAACTTCGAAAGTTTATGGGAGCTTTTGCCAGGACAGTTAGCCCCTGTGAGCCATAGGCTGCTTTGCAACCTAAAATTTTGTGTGGGTGACAAGACACTACTTCTTAGAAATATATCGCTGAGACTCGGTGTTGTTGCTCTTCATTTTTCTGACATCTGATTGATTCAACCGATTTCTGCAATAAATCGATTTGTACATGTTGGGAAGGCATACATCATGAAGCGGCATGAAGTTCTTTTGCTTGAACAATATGTGTACCAGACCTCATGGATAGAATTAAAGAGTCAGATTTGTTCATCACTTTTCCTTCGGAAAAAGCGTTAGATAAGTACAGACGTTCTGCTGCTGGCTCCAAGAGACGTCCCATCTACTCAGCCTTCATATGCAGAGCAGCAGCATCAGGGCAGCTGGATATCACGATTCGCACTCATGTTCGGCGAGGAACGGTGAGCACAGCATATCGAGGCAGGCCGATTTTCTTTGCCACTGCCTTCTTTACTCAACCCACAATCCCTATCTAGCATCCCACTGGCAAGAGCTCCCCATTAAACAGCTGAAATTGTAGGTTTTTCTTTTCCTTGAACGGGTTGACTTTCTGCTGAGTGACAGTTCTCCAGTTTGCAGCTTTAGCGCGTGCACAGCATGCCGCAATAGTCGTTGGTTGTTTGGGTTGGTATGCATTGTCGACTGCAGCCTCGATCGTTTGCGAATGATACTATTAAGCCACTTAGGCGAAACTACTCTGGCTACGCCTCGATGACTTATTTCGGCGGCAGCAACTTCTTGTTGGTGGCGGATGTTATTGGCACACCAGCAGAAGGCAACGCATTTGGCCATCTTTCCGGAGGGTTTCTGGATTTATTGACGCTCGCACATGTCTTCAATCTTGACCGGAATGGAACCCGCAAGCTTCCAGCAGGTTCACCTGGTATGCGCAGAGTTGTAATTGGAATAGTAGCGTCGAATAAACATGAGTCAGGCATGTTTCTTTCAGGGAGAGAGCTGTAAGGGCCTCACCAGTGGAAAGAAGCTATGTGGCGTGCAGTTTTCGCCGACGGATAAAAGCCTACCGTAGTTTGCTTGCCTTCAGCAGCCACCTAGAGCAGTTCAGTCTTCAAGGCCGGTATCTTCGTAGACAGGTAGGGACACATCTGCCGCGACATGTCAAATGGAAGCCTAGATGCTATTTTTCCTAATTACGTACGGTCCGATTTTTGTGCAAGTTTCGAAAGAACTCCAGCCTCAATGGTATCTCATCTCGGAGGTCTTCTTTAAGATGTTCGACTACTTCGGTCGAGTCCCAGTTTTGAACAGCGTCGGTGAGTCACGGTGGCGTCTTACTGAGAAAATCTACGTGTATTGTTACGCAAACTTCACTTAGCTGACTTACGGAATTTACCCAGGAGGCATACACCGATGTATAAGCGGCACATCGTGTTTACCAATAACTGCCGTGTATCAGAAACGTAAGATGCCCTGTCCTTTGCCTGAGACCTGTTGCAGACGCTGCACTGCTTTTTTTACCGCTTTGCTGTCTTTGAGCTCTTGCGTTTATAACAGCATTCTCACGGAACATCAACGGGATATTGGAGACGCTTGTTGATGAAGCGGAGAGAAACCTGGCAGAAGTTCTCGCTCTTGTCTCTTGCCTCTCAGCCTCCTACAGCCAAGGCTCCACAGAGAGTGGGATAAAACCGATACATGTTTTGTTCCCGGTTGCTTTGGCATAAGCATTAACCCCTTTTATTGCTCAGCATCATCACACTCCGACACGTCAGTGAGAGGACAACAAAGAGCCTGATGCTTTATCTCGAAACACGTTAGACCGCACTGATGCGACTTATGAACTAGGCATATATATTTAAAATTATATTGTGACCGTGCTGCCTGTGGCCGTGGCATCGCAGGTCAAAAACAAATGTTCCACCTCCTGATTGATTCTTGGCCGTTTGGACTCAGACTTGACACTGTTCGGCTGTACTCAAAGCGTGCTGTGGAGCAGGGATGTAATCTTCAGACCCCTGATATGCAGATTCTGGAACAGGTTAGCTAGTAAAGAATTTCAGTTGACTGCATGTCCACGCAGGCAAGGTGAAAACTGCGCATAGTTCTTGGGCTGCCATCCGGGAAAAAGAATTCCTTAAAAGAATGCGTGCAGCATTGTTAGAGGGCTAGTCAAAAAATGTGACTCTGTACGACTTCTTAGATGTTTTATTCACACACGAAGGATATCGGTCCTGAACTGATGATTTACGCTGTCGGCCCCTTGCATAGCCTGTTGCGAGAATACAGTGCACCTTTTCGCCAAGCTTACTCTCCCCTCAACTTCATGTAAGCAGGTGTTAGTATTGCATATTGAAGGCTGACCTTGCTGATCGGAAGCCAGGTTCTCAACGGAAGTCCACAAGTACTAACAGCATGCTTAGCTACAGATACGAATTGACTGCGAGGGTTTATAAGGGCACCCGTTTAGGATCCTGTTCTTCCCTTACCAGCGCCAATTTAAGGGCCTTTCAAAATGTGGATCCATCCCTGCCGTGTTTGCTTATTCGTGCTCAGGGAATCAGGGATGCCGCATGCGCCTGCAACTGTAATATCTCGTCATGGCAAGCCTCCGTCGTGCTCTGCGCCATTTGTGATATTACTTATATGCATCCTATGGCAAGTGGTCAAAGCAATCATGATTGATAAGGAAACAGGATTCAAAGTGAGGTGCAGCGCAGAGCCAAGAAACAGTGTTAGGAAAGCAGCCCGAACAGTTTCGTAATTACTCCAAGCACAGAAGGGTTTAGGTTGTCCGCACCTGTAGCTTGACCTGCACAAGTGAAGGGTTTTAGATGGGGCCAGTGTCCTGGCCAGGAACTGTTTGATGTGCAATATCGTGCATTTGCTGCAGAATATGCTAAAGATTCTTGGAATATCTGACAAAGTATTGTGGCTGTCGTGGTACCTTTTCTTTATTTTCTTTAACTTGCCAGTGCTTTTGATTATTACTATTTTATCAAAATATTTCGTCTTCACTTTCAGCAATTTTTGGCTGATCTTTTTATTATTTTTTTTGGCGACGACTGCCTCTATTTCCTTCGCCTTGTTCATCACCGCCTTTTTCTCAGATGGAAACTTTGCAGGTGCCAACTTGGTGGAGACACCGCGAGCCTACTCCAGCAGGCCGTTGGTAGTCGAGTGCTGATAGAGAGCTCGTCAGCTCGTCGAGCCACTGTCATGCCGTGCAGCACCAGCAGCTGCGTTTCATGTCCATTTCGTTTGTTAAGGTAATGTTGCTTTACTGCAACAACTCCGATCAACTACTCGAGATACCGTGTGTCGTCTGTGGTTGCTGTGAGCAGCGATGGCTGCTTGCGGCTGGTATATTTTGGTGTGGGTCCCCGTCGTGTGCCAGCGCTTCGGAAGTGCTGCTTGGAACCCGCACATGCAACGCGCTTTCATGATCTCTTGCCCTGCAGCAGCACTTGGAGTGGTATGCTATGCTGCCTTCGCTGACTCCAGCTCACATTAGCCCCCTTTTTGTACTATTAAAGCGTGCTTGATGTTTCAGCCTGCGTTATTCAGCATGTTCCTCTATGTTCGTTTTCGCCGCATTACAGCTTGAAGTTTCGGCAAAATTTGCTGTATAGTCTGTTTTGATTTCTCTTTCTGCAGGGGCTAGATATTGCTTGGTTATTCAACCAGCCATACATCGGGGGTATTCGAGGGTCCGTTGCCAAGTGAGTGAATCCATTGTCGTGCAAGTCAGATGAAGGCATAATTATGTGCCTCCACAAGCGTAATTGTTCTTACTCAACTTTTTCTGCGCCTGCCTCATCATAACAATGTGTGTTCTTAAAATTGAGTGCAGGGTCACCTGTCCTCTTTTGAAAGTTGCGAGTAGCCATTCGTGTCCTTTCTTGGGTGTGAGCAGTTTTCCGGTCCTCGGGATAACAGTGGTTGATACGTTTGTCGCTTTGGGTACTAGTACAATCTTTTTCCTACTTCTCGGCAGCTATCTTCACAAGGTGTTGCCGAGTGCGCAGTACACAGAGCTCAGCGTAGTCTTTAGATGCCTATGCTCCTTGAAGGCTAGGGTAGCGCGAATGAAGCAACGTGCTGTTAGTCTGTGAACTGCCACGGCCTTCAACTATAGGCTGACCTGGTAATGTTTCTTTGCTTAGTTGATGCAATCATTTGGTGCTGCTTTCTCCTCAGCATCTAATGGAAATCCGGAACACCCGTTGTTTTTTCTGGCTTCCTTCTTATCCTGTGCACGCTCTTGTTTTTCGATGTGCATCTCGCGACTTGTCTGCTTACAAAGCTTTCGGCTTTGGGATCCCCGGCGCTTCCAAAGCCTCAGGGTGGCATCAGAGGGACCTTACTGTCTAAGCAGGGATGGTGCGGTCGACGGGGAAGGCACGGTATGACAGCATCAAACGCCGCACACTTGAAACTTAGCACGATAGTGTGATTTTGTGACGCCGCTGAGCGGTGACCTTGGCGTCGAACGACCAAGCCCAACCTGCAGTGCCTTTTCGGTAATGTGCACTGCGCATCACTATGTGTGCTGTATTTTTGCAGCCTATCCTGGAGGTTCGTGAAGTATGCAAAACTTTTCGTATTTGGCAGCCAAAGAAATGCGCTCGGGCTCAAGTTTATGCTGTGAAAGGGGTTTCTTTTTCGGTGTTCCGCGACGAAATATTTGGACTTTTAGGCCAAAACGGGGCCGGAAAAACAACTCTGATATCAGTACTCACAGGATTGCAAACCGCTACAGCTGGAGAAGTCTTGCTTGGGGGAGTATCTGTAAGACAGCATCCACACCATGCGCGACGGAACATCGGGTGCGTTACATTGACATTTGTTCTGCTTAGGACCCATAAATATGCATGTTTTTTATCTCATGGCATATAGCTTATGGAATCGAAGAGCGCCGTCAAATTGGTGTCAGTTTCCGTGGTTCTAATTCTACAGAGTCACAGATTGCTCTTTTGTTGCATGTTGAGCTTGCTTTTCCATCAGATACTGCCCGCAGTTCGACGTGCTGCTTCCCTACTTGACTGTTGAAGAGACACTCTGGGTTTATGCATCTCTGCGCGGCGTTCCAAGGAGCCGGCGAAGAGATGAAGTCACGCAGTTAATGAGCATGGTAAGCACCAACAGGGTTGCTAGATGTGTTGGCTACCAACTGCGCACAACAGACGTGTGCTCTAGAACTACCCTGCATTTTAGCATGTTCCTGCAGTTGAACTGCTGCGGGGGGTCCCCTTATGGCTGTGGCAGTGCCATCCCAATTTAGACCGAGTGTTTGGCTCTATGTCACATTCTTGGTTTTTTCCATCAGATGAAACTTTCGGAAATGGCAAGCGTTCTGGTGCATGCGCTAAGTGGAGGCTGGCGAAGGCGTGTGAGCAGCTCCATTGCCTTCCTTGGGGATCCGAGAGTTGTCTTTCTTGACGAGCCCACAGCAGGTGACGGCCCCTCCCACCGGTTGCACCCCGCTGACAGGTCTTCACTACAGTGTCGTCAGGGAACAGCACTTTCCTAATAGGCCACACAAGCTGGATGCTTGCTTTTAGGCTCTGGGACTTGCATTTAGTCTTAGTGTGCACTGGAGCCGATTGTACAGATACCTAGTTTTCCAGCGTTTGACAGTATAAGCGGACTGAGCTGCAGTTGAGTCCAATGCTTAACCCGAATCTGCGAGCTTGTGCCTCTCCAGGCATGGATATTTTGTATCGGCGAACTTTCTGGGACTCTGTTCGCTGTTTGAGCAAGGGCCGTAGTATTGTTCTGATTACCCATATGATGGAAGAAGCGGATTACCTGTGTGACCGCTTAGCTATCATGGGCGAGGGTACCATTATCTGCTCAGGCACGACACTCTCTTTGAAATTGCGGTGCGTAAACTGCTGCACTACCAGCCGTACTGAGCAGTTCAACCAGGAGCATGTTCTTTTTTTCGAGGGCAAGCAACTGCCGACTTGGACGCTTTTGGTTTTATTGTCTTTTTATAGCGAATGTGTGTTTTTGTCTGGGGCAGGTTCGGCAGTGGTTATATTATATCGCTTATAAGCAAACGGCAAGGGGAGCGAGAGGAACAGCAGGCAAAACAGAAGTTGCGGCTTTTACTGCAAACGTTTGAACAGCCCCTACTTATGCAAGAAGTATCAAGACATGAGCTTCGAATTATTTGCCCCCTCAGTCGCTCCTCCCAGTTGCCACTGTGAGTCGCTTCACTTGCGTCACAGTGGCTGGGCTTTTCAGCATGGTTGGCATGTGTGTGTTTGTTTTTGTAAGCATCGGCAATAGGGAGTTAGAACCGTATTACTGCTTTACTGTGAGTTCTAAGTTAATACTGCTGTCGTATGAGGCTCAGGCTTTTCTCCGAACTAGAAAGCAAAGGGCCGAGCTATGGAGTTGAAAGTGCTGTACTAGGTTTCGCGCCACTTGAGGAGGTGTTCATAAATGTGGTACGACTGCCAGCTCAAACGAAAAACCCTGATATTTTAAGGGCCGAAGGTGCAGCTGGTACAAATGGGAGCTTGCTGGAAAATGCCAGTGGAAGTGCAGGGTCTCTGTGCTCGTCGCAAGGCTGTGAGCAGCCGGGATGCTCTTCTATACCTGAGACGCTTATATCCCGTGAAAGGTGTGTCTCCAGTAGTTGCCACCAGCAGTTTCGTGCTTAGCCCAGAAAGGATTTTTTACTACGGAGTTGGGCACCCGAAAGAAGTCCCATAGCACTCTGTTCCCCTGCGGGCGATACATAGCACACATTGGCCAGCGCCCTGCTCGGCAAATCACGGTTAATGGCTGTCTGTCTATGTAGACTTGTCGTGAATTGCCAAAGTAGCTGGTTTAAGTTGGCATCCCCGTGAGTGCATGGCGAAGTCAGGTTGTGCTTTATGGCTCGTGTGCGACTGATCGCACTGGTTTTAAAAAGGGTAGATGACTCTGTCTTGCGACCGCAGAGATCAGCCATGCACCTCCGCACCTTCAGCAAGTCATGGAACCAGTGGCCCCGCAAAAGCGGCGTATTCAGGAATTAAGTGCGCTGAGGACGAACGATATCTGTGCACGAAGGGGCGTTCGAATGCCGGTTGGTCACCTGTGGCCTATGACAAGCCGGGCAACATCCGTTCAAACCCTAACATGTCGCATGGGGGTTTGGCGCTATTTTCTCTATACCAAAGCAGCAGCTACAGCCGAACAGGGCTACGCAGGCAGGCCCTGATAATGCATGCATTGTTGGTGAAGCGCATTCGTCTTCTGTATCGCGGTGAGTCGTTAGCATCCTTTCGGTAGCCATCGTCCAACTCTGACAGGTTGCTCGGTCCCACTCTGGCATGCTATGCGCAACAACGGGCGTAGAGCTTATTTGTGGTTTTTTGGCTGTCGCCTTCGCTTGTCGAGGCAGTGAAGCCCTGGGGTGT
>JRZD01010009.1:0-23838 GCA_000826945.1 Eimeria nieschulzi
GCTAGCTATAGCTAGCTGCATGCTGCACCAGCCCCAAGGGACACAGGGAGATGCAAGAGACGCAAACCACTCTTTTTAAAATTTTCCTTTATGCCGAATTCTGATGCAGTTCCAGCCAGAGCAGCAGCAGCAAATGCTGCTGCTGCTCTTATTAGGCCTCTTTCCAGTTGGCCTTTTTAACCATCCGAACTTTGGGTTTAAAGGGAGTCGCTGCTTGGTTGGTCTGCGGCAGTTTAAGGGCTTTTCTTGCGGTGTACAGACAGTTCTTTACGTCGTACAGCTTGGGGAAGCGGTGGAAATTAAAGACCCAATCGGAACGCATGCTGCGAATGCAGAAACCGGGAAAGGGAGGGAGGGGAGTTGGCAGCTCTGAGGCACAGCAAAGACAGACAGAAAAGACAGTTACCTAGCTGGCTAGCTAGCTAGCTACACTGCATTTATATAGAGATAGAAAGGCAAAGACGCAGATGCCTTAAAGGAAAAAGCAGTAGCGGTAGAAAACGCAACAAACCAGCAGCAGGAGCAAGAGCCCCAGCAGCAGTTGTGGTGGTCTCACCTTGTACGGGGACGCAAATAGGGAAGGAGTTTTTGTCATTAAACAAGTCAGGCAGGGGCGTGTCGACAGGCAAAGGAGGCACCACAAAAAGCAAACGCCCAGAATCAAAGCGAGCCTCTGCACGGCTCCAATCCGCAGGCCTGAGTATCAAACGCATGCAGCCCCATTTACCTGTTTTTTCGGGGCTTTGCACCTAAGACGGACAAGCAAAGAAAGGCGTGCCATCCATTTGTCTTGTGCATGCACCTAAATTGGATTTAATTGCCTTTCTTTCCTGCCGTTGCACAAAACGCCAAACTTTGGAGCTTCAGCTGCTAAAAAGCAGGTAGAGACGTGCCAACTTCCAGCCCCAAAAGAAGCAGCAAAGAAAAACGCATGCAGCGCCTCACCAAGAAAGACGATAGGCCCTCTGGTATCTCTGAAATTCTAATGCCTTTCCCTTGCGAAATCGTGTTTTCTGCAGCAAACAAACAAAGAAGAGACACACGAAGCGGGCCATGCCTTTGCCAATGCATGCACAAGAAAGCCCCAAAATGGTTCCAGAAAAAACACGAAACTCAGCAGATGAACACACAGACAGACACGGAGACATACAAAAACAGACAGAGACAGAGACGTAGAGAGACATACAGACAGACAGACACAGAAACACAGAGAAAGGCAGGGACACAAACAGAGAAAGAGAGACATAAGGAGGCAGGAAGAGAGACGAACAAACGGAGCGACATACAGAGACAGAAACCGACAGAAACACCGGCGGAGATAAGCTGAGAAAGATGCACATACAGACAGAGACAGACAGACACACAGAGAAAGAGAGGCAGACGCAGAGACAGAGAGAAAAACAGAGACACAGAGAGAGAAAGAGAGACATGCAGAGACAGAGAGACAGAGAAAGA
This sequence comes from Eimeria nieschulzi, assembly GCA_000826945.1. Taxonomy (NCBI): domain Eukaryota; phylum Apicomplexa; class Conoidasida; order Eucoccidiorida; family Eimeriidae; genus Eimeria; species Eimeria nieschulzi. The sequence goes on from JRZD01010009.1 coordinate 1,456, forward strand.
CACAGAAATAGAGAGGCAGACGCGTAGACAGAGAGACAGAAAGACACACAGTGATAAAGAGGCAGATGCATACGAAGACAGAGCGACAGACACACAGAGATAGAGAGGCACACGCAGAGAAAGAGAGACAGACAGAGGCACTACGGGCAGCCACTGCAGGACGGAGACAGTCGACAGCAAGAGAGGCCGAACCGCTTACGAATGTCTCAGCCTCCCACTTGAGGACTCGTGTGCTTTTGGGTGCATTAATTATTGCCGTAGGGAGGAGAGGGGAAGGATACAAGGCCTTTCGCCAAAATGCCTGTCTCCTTTCTGCAGCAGCAAGTGTCTCCTTCAAAAGGAAGTCGGGATCGAGGGAGTAGCCTCCATCCAAGTCTGTCCAAAACGCATCTGGAGAAGAAGAGGCTCTTGGCCAGGAGACACCTGCATGCATGCAGCAATAACAAACACATTAAGCCCAGCTCCATGCTGCACTTGGGGATTTCTGCTGCACTTGGGGCCCACAAAAGCAAATAGGCCAGCAGCGCCTCTTGCAGCAGCCAGCCGACTGGTTGCATGCAGCTGCATAGAGTAAGACACAAAACAGCCCCAAAGAGAGACGCAAAAACAGCCCCAAAAAGAGACACAAACAACTTCAGAGAGAAACAAACAACTCCAAAGAGAGACATAAAAACAACTTCAAAGAGAGACACAAAAACAGCACAAGAGAGAGACACAAAAACAGCAGAAGAGAGACACACAAACAACTTCAAAGAGAAACACAAAAACAGCCCCATCTTCACAGGGCCCACTGGCGCTGCACAGAGAGGGGCTTGGTGGCGGAGACACCCAGGAAGGAGACCGGCTCTGAGGAGGAAGGAGTGATGGAGACTCTTGTGCCTCCCCTGTCTAACTCAACAAACACCCAATAAACGTGCAGAGAAATAAACAATTCAAAGAAGAGACTGTGCAGACACCGCTTAGCCAATGCAGAGACACCGCAGAACCACTGCAGAGACACCGCAGAGACGCCAGAGACACTCTGCAGCAAACAGCAGTAATACACCGCAGAGACACTCTGCAGCAAACAACAGCAGACGCACCTGGTAAGACCTCCGTTTCTCTTTGTCTACCGATGAGAGACAGCTGAACGTTTATGTCTCCTGCGCTGATCCCAGGCAGCCAAGCCTCAAGCAACAACCCCCCCCCTTTTCGCTCCTCTATGTCCTCATACTGCTGCTGCTGCTGATGCTCTTGCTGCAGGGAACTCGATAGGGCACATGGAGCCTCCATAGGAGGCTCTGCTTGAATGCAAAATGCCGGTTGCTGCTGCAGTGGTTCTGCTGCTGCCGTTGTTGCTGTGTGTCGAGCTACTTCTGCCGCTGCCTCGCGTGCTGCTGCTGCTGCTGCTGCTGCTGCCTCGTAATACGCTTCGGCTCCCACACGCTGCAGGTGGACATCAAACTCATAGAAATAGCTAAGAAGCCCCAAGAGGCCCCCAGGCTGCTGCTGCTGTTGTTGTTGCTCCTCCTGCTGCTGTTGTTGCTGCTGCTGCAGTTGCTGCAGTTGCTGCAGCGTGAGGATTGGCTTAAGCCAGTTGTATATCCGCAGCCGACCAAAACCTCTTATGTCTTCTGGAACCGCCACACCCGCTCTTGCTGCAACAGCAACGCGTGTGCTGCTGCTGCTGCTGCTGCTGCTGTTGCTGCTGCTTGGGTGAGGGAGAAGGAAAGAAAGGGGCCGTGCTGCTGCTGCTGCAGCTGCTGCTGTTGCTGCTGCTGCTGCTGCGCAAGAAAAAAAGCAATTGTTCTGTGGGTGATTGGCCGCCCTCTGCCAAACGCATGCAGAAGAGGGAGGTGGCTGGCCAAGCCGTAGAACAGAAGAAATAAGAGAAGAGGCTTCTGAGGCCCCCAAAGGGCCCAGCAGGCCCCCAGCAGGGGCTCCCAGGGGCCCTAAAAAGCCCCCAGCAAGGGCCCCCCTTCCTATCCCCAGCAGCAGCAGTAAGGGAATGAGGGCGGCCATATATGGCACACAGGGGGGCCCCTCTGCAGCGAGAGGCCGATGAGGTTTCGATAGGAATACACCCCTCTTAGGGGCCCCTTAAAATGCAAAACTTGTCAATGGAATATCAAAAAGGCATAAAACACAAAAAACGAATCCATTAGAAACAAAATAAATATTAAGCCCCGCTGTCCCGCAAAGCCAATTGCTTAAGCCTCTCCAAACCACAACCGGGAAGGATGGAGCAAAAGAACGAGCAACCAAAATAAAAGTAAAACTAAATACACGATAAATATAAATTAAGAAAAAATCGCTGCAGTTAACTTGCTGTTAAGACTCTGCAAAGCCGTAGGCAGAGGAGCAAGACACATAGGACGACCTCGGGCTTTCAGATGGACATCTGTATATATGTATATATATATATATATATAACTAGAGTAAACATTGTTAATACAGGTTAATAATATTGTTGATTGTGACGAAAAGCACAAAAAGAGACAAACGTGCTCCCGAGGGGGATCGAACCCCCGACCTTCGGTTCATAAGACCAACGCTCTAACCAACTGAGCTACGGGGGCTGGAGGCCGGATGGTTTTCCACTGCAAAAACGCTAACGCTAAATGCTAAAAATAAGTAATTAAATAGTTATTAGAAAGAGCAAAGCAGTTAAAATGAATTAATTAAGGGACTGTTGATGTGTCTTAATGAACTTGCTGAAGTGCATCTCGTGCAAGATGATGGCCATGCCATTGTGAACCGCTCAAGCACACGACATGCGAATGAACAAATAACGTGTTTATTCCTCCAGGCTTGGCAGCCCTTCTTTACTAATTTAAATTTAATGTGAACGACATAAATATAACCTACCCTTATTGTTTACACACATATTTCCTTTAGTGACAGGTTAAGCAACAACTACGTGCACTCTTCGCAACCCAGGGCACCAGAGAGCCCCCCAAGCTGGGAACCAGCTAGATACCAGGGCTGTTACGTTCCTAGAAGAAAGGAAACGGAACTAGTTTCTATTTAAATGCCTGAGAGAACACCGGCTGCAGTGAATTTGTGGGGAACGGCTGCAGACAGCTCTACTGCAGGAAGTGCTGCTAGCTATTTTGGGGTCGAAAGCAACTAAAACAGACAGCAGCTCAGTGCTAGAAGGCGCTTAAAAAAGATTCAAATTAATGACTACTCTAAAGACTGGAAGGGAAGCGACTTTCATTGAAACGAGTGCTCTGAACCATGGTTGCATGTATACTGTATACACACTACTTTAACCATCTGGGCTATTGGGATACAACCGAGTGGCGTTTAAGGACCAATCGAGGTTTACTCGATTGATCTTCGGGGCTTAGGTGGCCGCCTTTCTGCATGAATATCGTTGGAAATACCCTTAGGCACGATACACCTATGCCCTACCGCCGCAGGGGAGTGGCCTTTGTATTTTACGAGACTTTGGAAGGGGGGACATGTGAAAACTCGATAGCTGGGTTTCCCTCCTCCCCAGATTGCCCTCTCTTTCATTCTTGTCACTTATGTCGGGTTGGTAACAACCAGGGAAAAGGGAAATCAAAGACAGCAACAACTTCAGCAATCTCAACATCATCATTCCTCGAAAACAGCAGCATCACAAACGGAGATAAGACGACAACACCTAGTCGTCAGAATGCATGAGGCCCTGCACCCTACAGGGCGAGCAGATGTAGCATGTGAATTTACATGTGTGTGTTTGCTATGAACCTGTGAACGTTAGCTGCCCCAATTAAAGCCCTAAGTTATCTATGAGTGCATTGGTTAAGCTGATGTATGTGAGGAGCAGCAGCTAAGCTCCTTGGAATGCGTGTTGGGATGGGTGCGTGCCCAAGATGCTGGGCTCTCTGTCGCTCGTTGTCTCTCTCTCACTGTCTTTTGTTTCTCTCTCTGCATTTCTGCCTGTCTCCTTTTCTTCGTCTTCTGCGCCTCGGCCATGCCGAGGCATAAGAAAAGTGCTAATAGGATACAGCGGCTTCCCCAGTTCTGCTTAAAGAAGTGGGAGCCGCGTCGGCTTCATGTGTCTCTAATCGCAGGCTGCCTGTTGCACGAGGGAGGCAATTCTCCGCAGCCGCTGCTTTTCTGCAAGGCAGAAAGAGCGGAAGTGTGGCGGCACGCCTTTTGCTCAGCAGCAGGACCAGCAAGCAACACGCAGGGAAGACTTCCTGAGAGGATGTAAGCCAACGACATCAAAGCACGAAAAAGACAAGCACCATTCGTCTCCTCCATTCTTTTCCTTCATTCCATCTGTTGTATTCCCGCCATCCGAGGTGTGGAGTGGACTTGTCTGCCGTCACGAATCGAATCTCTGTCTCTGGTTGTCGATTGCTTCTCCTGTTGCTGCACAGCATGGCAACCGAGATTGTTACGAGGCATCACAGCCTCGTCCCCTCTAGTGCAGGCATCACTCATCCAGGAACAAGCCCTTGTTGGGCGACAAGTGGAGACGATCATCTTTGCTAATCTTCTTTGTTAGTGGCGCCGTGGCCCTGCGTTTTCAACTGGAAGCACGCAGCACAGCTGAACGTCCCATGGCCCCTAGAAAGCAGCATGCAGGAATTCTTTTATAACGCGATGGATAAACGCCGTGACGCTTTCCGAGGCGTAGAACCATCCTAAACAAAGCTCTGGCGTCGTCTGCCTCCTTAGGCATTGCTTCCTTTATAAGCAGCAGTCTCCGCGTTCCTGAGTTACTCCATTTCGAAGCACTACTCCGGGTTTGCCTACTCCGATGGCTTGCTTGCCAGAGTTATAAACAAAACTGGCAACTAGTTTATTTATCATTTTTGAAAGGCATTCGAAAATCGTTGGGTTTTTATGTCGGGCTGATGTGTTTGGAAGAAGACGATGAAGCAGCTTTACCTAAACATGCATTATCTATTCCTTCTCGTTTCTGCGCTGCTCGTGTTGCTTCACCAAGGACGCCTCAAGACTCCTCGTCGCCTTCCCTCCACAGGTCCCACTCGCTGGTTTGTAGAGCGGCAAGGCCAGTACGCCTGTGAAATAATTCTTGTATTAACTGGGTTACGTCTTCATGCCGCCTGCCCTGGCTGACGATTTCTAATGCGTCAACTATCCTTTCAAAGAAAATTAAATAGCGGGTCCGTATAATGAAAGGCTTTCTCTAGCACGACGCATTCTCATATAAAGCTGTCATTAAATGGCCCCACCACCCTTCCTCCTTCATTAAAAAACCCACCACGCAAGCACGCCATAGGTATCCGCTGCTACCAAACGATAGAATGCTACTATGACCAGTTTATTCGCATTCTTTTGTACAGAGCATCTCCGCAGGTATGAAGTAACAAATACAAGTAAACTTTTTATATGGGAAATAATGGCTTGCTTCTCTTCGTCGCCGAGACGGTCCTTGCGAAGCAGCTGCTGAATAGGCCTCAGCAGACTCACAAAAGACTCCGAGCGAGTATAATTTTTGGCATTTCGTGGGTTGAAGGGTCTAAGGGTTGTCTCTCTCTGCAGAGCTGGCAGACAGTAGGAAAGATTAGTGTCGTAGTTAATCTTGGCAGAGGGCGTGGGTGAGAGTAACGCTAGTGATTGCTCTAAACTTCCTCCAGTATGCTCCATAGGTGCTAGGAACAAGTTGGATACAGCTAGATAGCCGAGGAGTAGACTTACTGGCAGAGCGGCGGAGGCTTCCAGCAGAGACGAGGGCTGTGGCGCCTCTAAACGCTGAGGCAGAGGGGGGTGTGAAGAAAAAAGTTAAACGTCGGAAAGAGCGCTGCTGGTCGGAGGCATTTCCTGACATTCCAGACAGAAATCTACACAGATCACCACCGCTATTTTCGGTAAATGCATCGAGGGAGCAAGAACAAGAACAACCAGAAGCACTGCGAAGATGCAGCAAAACACTAGGAGAAGATGCTGAGACCTGTCAAGACCCTTAACCCTGTTACTTGACGCCGCATAACAGGTCACTACGCAGGATGCGCAGTAGAAGTCAATGAACGCTATACCGTATTTCCCAGGGTTTGCTGAGGGCCTCGGCTTTCTACCGCCTGAGAGGGTGGATAATAGAAGGAGTCTCTACTGGTGCCTTCCAACGGTGGAGTCGGGAGGACCCTTCAGACCTGTGCCCTTCTTCAGCTGTCAAAGGCAGATCGTTTCCAGGATCAAGAATCCAGTGTACGAGTCTTATTTTGCCCTTTATGAGCAGTTTTTCTAGGGTGTCGTCAACCCCATGTTTCGCTTGCTCAAGGCTGAATAGTGGTGTAGGCGAAAAACTTGGATTTGGTTCTCGGAGGAAATGAAAAGCGACTTCATGTATTCCAGTGGATTTGTATCCCACTCTTCCAGCTTCGCCATTTTAGCCTGGTAATCTGACTTTTCTTCTGAATCTTCCTCATGCCGATTTGTTTTTTTTTCCTTTTACGAGGCCGCTCTTTGTTTGTCGCAGGGCCCGCTGATGTGCCTGTTGGTTGGAGAGACTGTGAACTGCTTGCGAAATCCTTCCCCTCTTGTGCAGGTAAGAACTCTTCCAAGGTATCGCATGTCTGTGGGATCTCTTGGCCTTCGCCTTCACCCTCTTGTTTTCCGCTACTGGCCAGCCTGCGTCTCCTTTGCCCTGAGGTCGACCCTCAGCTAATCGAGAAGCGACAGCGCCATGCAAACGCAAAAAGCCATAAAATGGTTGCCACTGCGAAGATAGTCGCGTAGATTCGCATGTAGAGGCCCGAGTTTAAGAAGAAGCTGTGGGCATTTCAACTGGAAGTGCTGTGGAAGCCTGAAGAATGTGAGTGCCGTAAAAGAGGAAGCTCCTGCTTGACCGGTTGCGGCCCTAAAGAGGGCATGACACCCCGCATTGTGCCAAGAAGTTAGTGTTCAGTTCAAGCTCAAAAAAGGCCGCATCTGCCTTGAAAAGCAACACATGTCTTGTTGCACACCGGGTGGTAGGAGAGCATTCTCCCTACAAAGGGACGCGAGGTCCTTAAGTTTCCAATGAAAACCAAATTTGTAAGCACATATTTATTCATTTCCTCGTGCAAGCGGGCTCGAACATTGAAGTAAAAAGCATGTGAAAGACATCAGGCTTTTTTTCTAGTGATGAATTGAACCACTAAGCTGGAGTGTTATGAAACTCGCCTGATCATCTCTCTTAATTAACCTCGAATGTGGGGACCTTATTGCATGTCACATTAGTGGGGGTTTCATATCCGCAGATTCAAAAGAAAGGCACCGTTTGACGCAGTCTAATGGAAGATGTACCAATGTGGAAGTTGCAGTTAGCAGGCCAATGTCGACTAGTAATTTTCCTCCGCTTTCTCTTGCCCTGAAAAGAATGTTCTTTATGGGGCCCGTTTGTTCTTTGCTTTTTATTTTTCATAATGCTTCTTCTGTGGCCAGATCAACGCTGAAGCCTGTGGACCTAGCTGTCTCACTTGCCGCTTATCCTGTCACTCTGCATCGATAGCTGTTGTGCCTCATCCTTGTTCAATACCCTCCGTGTACATTTTATTTACTGGAATTGCAATTCTCTGTTACGTTTTAAACGCGGTAATTTGTTGGAAACGGTGGCTAGGGTCGAGCAATTTAAGCTAAGCTATACATTGCGGAGGTGAGGCACAGAATGCGGAAGCTTGGCGAGAGTGCAGGTGCCTTTCTTATGTGTTATGTGGGGTTTTGTGCAGATATGTGAAGAATGTTGAATGGCATTTACAGGCCAAGCGACCACCCGAGACCAGTGTGTCAAGTGGGTTATCGCGGTATTTTCTATGCAAGATGGTTTAGCCAGACTGCAGAAGTGGGAATACTGTGCGCCATCAACATGAGGGTGCTCCTTATGAAGAGGACTAGTGAGTTTATTGTTACTTGAGCTCAAAAAAAACAAAACTCTCTAGGACGTTTTCTGTGGTCATTCGGAGGGAAATACCAACGCTAACCAGAAAAGTACAAATCGGACAGATGCGCATTTAAATGTGCTAGTGGGTTTATCGTTTTCTTTATCAGGGTTGCCAACCTTTTGAGACACTCCAAACCCTCCGCTGTTGCCGCCCTTATGGGTGTGGGGCTTCCTTGTCCATCAGGTGCCAAGGCAACAATAAGGTGAAATCACCATCACATATCTTCTCCTGCATCAGCGTGGAAGCCGGTACCACAGGCTGTACGACAAATACTGCGAGGACTTTTGTGTTGACTCCCAATTAGAAAACTTCGAAAAAAATACCATTATGTTACTTGTCGAGCATGGGCCGTTGGATGTCTTCAAGGTGTACGCAACCCTTCAATCTCTTCCGGACTCAATGGGGCGTCGGTTGCGCTCCCGCTATTTACCCCTGAGTTTACTGAAATGGAGAAAATGGTGGACGGGTGATCCGTCGATGGGATTAACAAGCGTAATAGTCTCGTTAGTTTGGCATTCATGGGACGCAGCGCTAAGCACTTCGGCCACCGGTATATCTGAAAAGGGCCATGTGAGGATAAATATCTAATGCCAGTCCTGCCGGTTGTTGACACCAAGCTTAACTCTAACTCTTGCAAGCTGGTGTGCGCACAAGGGTTAACGGGGAAACATATGCCAAGCGCGTTGCGCTGGATCTTACCGCACTCACCTGCCCTTATTCTTTTGAGGGACGGAATGGGCTTCAGTCGCGCCAAGAGCAAATTCCCAGCACTGCGCGAAGGCCTACAGGAGAAGGCCAAACTGGCCTACTGGCCGCTTTTTGCCAGTCCCCACGTGTCGATAATCACAACAGCATCCGGCCAATCCCTATCTCGTTGATCAACGAGCTGAGGCGGCTTTATCCAGGGAGTGGCGATCCATTTCACATGTAGATAGAGCCATTCCAGAGTGGTGCTGTGCTGGCAGTCCCGCAGCGTTACTCCTTTTTACGTAACGGCGCAGCCGTGCCTCGCGATGTACAGCGGCGATGATAGTGCCTTTTGTGTGTTGGGGGCAAGAAAGGGGTTGAGCTCTTGGGAGGCCAAACGTGCAGTCGGAATTCGCCTTACTCCGCTATTAAGCAGCTTTATTGGAGGCAACTCTGCAGTTACAAACAGGTGGACGTGAAGATGCACTTCGTGGTGATAGCTAAGAAATTGTCGGCTCACTGGGCTCAAAACTAATCTCTCTAAGATGTTGCTTGGTGGTGTATTCACGCTTTTTGTGGCCTCCATTTACACAAAGCAATTCTACATATGGCAGGAGGAGGGGCGCTGCACGTTGGACTGCACGCCAAGGAGGTGAACAGATGAAAGCTTACAGTTCGCCAGCGAGTTGCTAAAATCGTGAAACGCAGATGAATATCAGGGAAAACCCTCGAATTTCCTTATTAGTCCAATTAACGTTAAAAACCGTATGTAACCAAATTTTAAAAATGCGTGTAGACACCCTAACGGGCCGGAACTATCGTGCGGCGTCCACAAAATGCTCAACCCCTTTGAAACCCTCATCACATATGAACTAGCCATTAATCCCGCAATTAAAGCAACAAAACCGATAAAAGGAAAAGAAAAATTGGTTTGAATTATGTGAAAAAACCGGGTAAAAATAACTTTAAAAAATATTATATGAATGTGTTCTAAGGGCCTAGCCAACAGCGAATGGCTTGACTGTTCTTGTATGGTCTGGTGAGGTGCCAGCCATATTTTCTGCTCTTTACGGTGGAAGCATTGTTTTAATACGTTTTAAATGTATTACCAAGCTGCATTTTATATTTTTCCATTAATATTTTTATATTTTGTCGCGGTTTTCAAAAGAATTAAGCTCTTTAAAGACATCGAACTGTTTGTATGAGGTGTCGCCTGTGCGCCACTCTCCCGTAAAAAGGCCTTTCTTTATCTGCTCTTGCCATTGCATTGTCTTGTGTCCAAAAAAATGATTTTGCAAGTTTTGCACTTCAAATGCCTAGTTCTGCATTTCTTTTGCATTTCAACCACAAATTTCAACAAGATGATCATTTTGAACGGTCGTTACTTCGTGTCCAGCGAGCTTCATTGCTCTAAGGGTACATATTTGGAAATTGCGGCTGAACGCCGTAAATCGCCTCGAACAACCCCACATTTTTGTTGTTACTTTTTTCTAAGGCGTTTATTCACTTATTAAAGACTTTTTTATAAACAAACGTTGATGTTCACTTCGATGGAGAGCCAGCTGTCATCACTACTGATGTGTCTAGGACATTTTTCCTTTGCTAAAATGATTTTTCCCTTGTATTTAAGTTGTTTAAAATTATGAAAAAAAAGAAAGGCTGTCTTAGCACGGCTTTTTTTTCTATGATGTGTTTTGTTTCAGGATGGCCGAGTCTGTTACAACTGCTGGCGCTGCTTACCATTTGCTTGGCACATGCGAACCCAGCTGTCGCCTCACAAGCGCAGCTTATCAGCAAGCCAGCCAGCATTGGCATGGACCCTGTGGTACTCGATATCGCTATACAAAAGCCGGATGCGTTGTTCTTGCTTTCCACTGAGGGCCCTTCTGCAAACAGCTCGACGCCCACACTCAGAAGGGCAAGTGCAGCAGAGGGTTCGGACGCATCCCAAGCGGCTGCAAACGCTTCTAAAGAAAACGAAGGTTTTAGCAGCACTGTCCTTTGCGCATCCTTCTCCATTGTAGTCCTCTGGGTTAGTGGAGCCATTTCGTTGGTAATTATTGGAGTGTTAGTTGGGTCTTCTCTCCTGGCGCGTCGCATTTGCCGCCACTCTCTATTTTTAAGCGACCCTGGCAGTACCACCAACTTGCCCAAATCTCCGGCTCCCCCCATTCACTTTGCTGTTAAAATTAGTTTCTTTTTCCTTTACCACGAGAGCATCCGGGTGGGCAAGGCGTTCGCTGCTGCGGCCAAGCGGGTTTGCGTTGGGCGTAAAAAGTTGAAACCGCAGCCGCCTATTGATTTGGTCACCTCCAGCCGTCGGAAACAGAAGGAACTCTCTACTTTTCCGATTATTTTGATCATGAAAGAGCCTGAATTCGCGTGGTCTTGCGAGAAGCCGAAACCCCAAGCAGCAGCGCCAAACAAACCCTGCCAAAGTGCACCAAGCAGCGAAGCAAGCTTGCCCGATAGAGTTAACTCTTATGCCGACGAAGTTCCCATGATGGACTCTTTTACTTGTCCGCCTGGCTGGCGTCGCTGATTCTTTTTCCTTACTTTAGGTTTCACTAGAAGCCACCACCTCTCCTCTTGGCCGCTGCAAAACAAAAAAAATTGCAAAAACTACTTTTTTTACATTTTCTGGTTTCTCTTTTTTAATGAGGTTGTTGCCTGCCAGAGTTCTTCTTAGACCGAATGCCTCGCATGATGGTGTTGGAATCCGTTGACTCTTAATTTACAGATAGCCCTAATGTTTATTTCAAGAGGTTTGTAGAATGTCGGTGGTATGCAGACATGATTATTGAACGGGTTTCCATGGCGCATCACTTACGCGTTTGTTCCATGGGCTTCATTCCAATGGTTGAAATCTCTTTTGCCGGCTGTTCGTTTTAGCAAGGGCGTAATTTTCTAGAAATTCAATGCAAGAGTTCAGTGAAAAAATGTTAGAGTGGGTGTATGTGACCATGTCCACGTGTGCCCCTTGCTGCCGAAGGAACTGTCAGATGGTCTCTTCTGCCTCGTCTTGCGCTGACACCCAGAAGACCCTTCAAATCAACAGTTGCAGGCATTATTTTCTTTTAAGTCAATCTGCTCGAGTACGACAAGAAGGGGTGCAAAGAAAAGCAAAGGAATTCTGTCTTTTGGTATCCCACTTTTTCATACAACCACACTTCCCTTAACTGTGCTGCTGGCAAGGAAGATAGCGGAGAGTAGCTAGCTGTGGTGCTTTGAAACACAACTTGTTCTCTCACTTGGCTGGCTAACTGAACGGCTAGCCAAAGAAAACTAGCAGCCAACTGAAACTCACTGGGACATACTGGAGTTTAGGGGTTTACGTTGTTCACACGTTTCCTTACATTGCTTACCTGAGCAGCACCTCAACCTCGCCGCAGCAGCAGCTTTAGCAGCAACAGCAGCAACCTGTTTTGAGTTTGTTGGCCTGTTGGTTCTTTTTATATCTGAGGGAGAAAGGGGCACTGATTCTCCTTTCAGAAGAAACCTGTGAGCTAAAAGACAGCCGAATATCTGGGTTTGTTTTGATATACCACGTGACTATTTTCCTTCCTGCTGCTGCTGCGTACCGCTATCACTGCTGCTTGACAAAAAGAAAAAAGTTTTGTGAGGATAGCCAGGCGATGCGTCCTTTGAGGGAGAGGCTCCAGCAGCTCTCCATCTGTTCTAAAGAAAAGCAGAAGGATGACGATTTGCGGCAATGGCAGAAACGCCACAGCCGGCGGCAAGCCACAGTTTTTTATTAAAAAGAAACAAAAAGAGGTTTTGTTGCTACGTCAGAGAGCCCGAGAAAGAATTGTGGAAAGGAAGGGTCAAAGTCGGCAAAAGAGGCTTAAACTGCAGAACAGAAAAAGACATGCTTAAGGCTGAGCGCCTCTGCTCTGGTTTGAAACTCTGTCTCTGTTTGGTGACTAAAACGTCTAACCTTACTGTTCCTCTAATTAGTGTTTTTTCTGATTTTGTGTTTCTCTCGTTTCTCACTGCGCCTCTTGTTGTCGTGTTACCTTAAGATGTTTTTTACTGGCTTTCTCTTTCTGTTACTCTTCCTCCTTTTCCACTTGCCTTTCTATCTTTTCCCTCTACTGATATTGTTTTGCTTTTGGCTCTTCTGGTGAAATTTGGGGTTTGGAACAGAACAGCGTCAGTTAAAGTGGAGAGACATTTACTCATGGAAGATGCGCGCAGCACGGACACCCTAGAGTGTACAAATACGCTGGGATTCTGCCTCTTTCGGAGTGTCGCTGCAGATTTCTGGCGTTTTGCTTTTTTCTCCGTCACTTTCAGACTTACGCTGCGGCGGCCCACTTGCCTTCGGGTGCCTCCGTTTCTGCTGTCTGTCTTTGTTTCTGCTGCCGTCCTCTACTATTCCTTGGAAACCCCCATAAATACTAAAATCAATTTTAAGCCATACGCCTTCAACCCGTAAAAACTAACTTGTGTTTTTGTTTGTAAAGACGCTTTTTATGTCCCAAGGCAAAGCACAGCTCTTAACAGATGAAGTTTTTCTTGTCTACCATTTATTGGCATATCTAAGTATTCTGTCTTGCTGAATTGCTGCAGCACATTCTGCAGCGAAACTATAAAAAATAACTCCTCTTACTCCTGCTTTCTAGTACCTCACTGCAGATATTTTAAAGAGTTACAGCAGGCGAGTAGCCAGCCAGAAGGGCTAGCAGCCAGGGAGGCAGCTGCTGAGAAAAAGGGTGACTTGACCTTTTCTGTATTTGTTCAAATTATTAAAACCTCGTATTAAATATATTTAGTTTAAATTTGTTTTTTGGTTTTTTTCTGCAGCAGAGGGGTTCCTTTTAAAGCGCATTTTTTGGCGTATAAGGAAACGAAAGAAGAGAATCCGAACGCCACGAAGTGTACAAACAGTGCATTGCGCCTCAGAGCCACTGGTTGATCATCAACCTCACAAACTTTAGCTGCAACTTTCCCCCTTTTTGCGCTTAATGCCTTGAGAAGTTTAGTAAGTATATGTGTTAGTGCTTATTGTGTTAGTGTGTCTATACACCAGAAACCTTCGATGTTAAATGCCGCGTCGAGACAGCTGCGACCCTCAAGTCTCTTTTCCTCCCTCAAAGGGCCCGGCTTTGCCGGGTTTTTCTGTATGCCAGCGAGTTGCCTTGGCTAGCTACCAGCTAGCCAAACATTTCGTTAAGACAAAATAAAAAGATTAATCTTGAGGCATCGTTCTAGGGACAGCAAGAGGTGCCCCCAAAAGACCTCTTGGGTGCAGCACCAAAATACCTTATTTTCTTTTGTTTATTTTATTTAAACGCATGCAGCCCCTTTAATAACAACTGCCAAGGGAAAATGTAAGGTGGTGAGCTGCTGAAGATGTCGCTGCTGTCCCTGGCTGGTGTTACCGTGAAATGTCACGGAGCATAGGGACTTCTAAGACCTGCACTTTTGATTTTTAAAAAAGAAATGAGAGGCGCATGTAGAGCGCCTCTGTCTCGCCTTGTGCTAGAAGATGTGGCTATACATTGAAGGGGACGATCTGTGCCGGACACCTTCATATCTAGCCTCAAAAACCCGTAAAAGGAGTATAACAATAATAGATTTAAAATTATATTTACGTAACTAAATTAAATAAACAGCGAGAGGGAGAAACGAAAAGAGGGGTTGTATATCGAACCATCTCGCTCAGCTCTTGGCTGCTGCTGCTGCTGCTGCTCCGTCGGAACAGCAGCAGCTGCTTGTTGCTGCTGTATACAATAAGCGCTTGTTAACATTGAATACAAAGGTTTGGGATTTGCTGGTTTATTTATATTATTTTCTCAGCTGGCGTTTCAGAGCGTTCCCCCGTTTTGTGGGTGTGTTACAATAGTGAGCTTGCAGCAGCAGCAGCTGCTGCTGCTGCTCAGGCTAGACCTCGAGGCAACCCTTTGTCGTTTTTTGTTCCCCTCTATCTGCTCCTTTTTTGGCCATGGCATAAAGAGACGCAAAGGAAGGAGACGGTGCTGTTTATTTGTCTCTCTGTTGCTGCTGGGGTTCTCATAAGCGCAGCCGACAGCAGCAGCAGCATCGACGCTCTTCATTGGCTGACTCAGACGCATAAACCCTTTCTGCTGCTGCCAGCCCCTCCCTTGCATTTTTTTGGTATACACGGAAAATCTGCTTTCCAAGGACAACAAAAGTGGCCGCAACACAAGCCTTGGGTACCCTGCCGGATTTGGCTGCCTCTCGCTTGCCCCACACATCAGCTGTCCGTACACCCCAAACTTGAACTAGCGGTATTATGTGACGCATTTCAGGCTGCGCAGTGCCGCGAATTTCCTTCCGGCATGAGGGGCCCTATCCCCATCAACAGGATCAGCAAAAGCTGCTGGCCGTCCTGCTGCCAGCCACACACACACTCAGAACTTCTCAATTTCTTTAGTCAAACCCATTTGAAAAACGCAATATAAAATACTCAGCAGCAGTAGCAGCAGCAGCAACTCTTTGGCCGCTAAGCGGGGCAACTCGCACCACCATTACAGCTGAGCCTAAGAAGGAGATAGCAAATCCTTTATCAGCAGCAGCAGCGACAGCAGCAGCAGCAAAACCAAACTCCACAGCAGCAGCAGCAGCAGCAGCAAGAGAAGCAGCGATTGGTCATGCCATGGCTGTGTCATTGACCCTTTATTTGGAGCGTTTCGAAAGCTCCCATTTAGGGTGTATAGGCATCTTTTCCTGCTATGGCAGCTGCTCTAGTTTTGCGTATAAGGCGTTCCTTGTGCGTACTTCCTTTTTTTTATTTTGGCAGGGTCACAGGGACCCCTGCTACGCGTCACTTTGGGGTTTGGGGGCCCCTGTTGTATCTCTCCAAGAGAACAGATGGATTTCATTGCGCCCCAAGTGGGTCAGAAGGTTGCCTTGCCTCTGGCCACAGGTGCAACTCAGCTTGTCTCTTTTGAGTTAGACGCACCAGAGGAGGGCTACGCGCCAGGGGTTCCTGGTGGGGGAAGGCCCCCAGGAGGGCCCCCTTATCTTTGCTGCTGGAGCGACGGGCATGCAGCAGAACCCAAGTTCTACATTCCACTCAAAGGCTGTCGGATTGTTAACAATATTACTGAGCTAGGGTGAGTGACGCATTGCATGCGTTTTTCTGATTGTGTTTGTCTCCTGATTGTTCGTCTGCTGCCCTTTTCTCTGCTTGCTCTGAGCTCCTCTTAGGACGCTTCTAGGGTTTAAAGTTTAGAGTTTAGGTTTTAGGATTTAGTTTTGGAATTACTGCAGAGATTGAAAATGTTCTGATTGCTGCCCTCTTTTCCTCTGTGTTTCTGTATCTGTGTTTTTGTCTCTTGAAACGAACATGCATAGGCGGATGTGCGTTTACCATTTTTTTAAATAGGGCTCTCGTTTAGGGTTTAGAGTTTAGGGTTTAGGGTTCACGGCATGGGGATGGATTCCTGGGTTGTATGTGCCGAAAGAAACGCTAAGGCTGCTGTCCCCTTAGTGCTTTGGAGCCTTGGGTGCTTTTAGGCACAGCGGGAGGACGCAGCCAGAAGACGAGGATAAGAAATGCATGCGTTTGTTACCCTTCTTTTTTATCTTTTCTGCTCTTTGATGTAGAGATAGTTGTGTTAATAATAGACCCACAGACTCATTCTTTAGTCTTCACTTCTCGTCCCTCTGCATGCGTTTTTGTTTTTGTTTTAATGTATATAAGTATATTTGGAAAGGATTACGTTTGCAATATTTAAAATCTGTACATAAATATATATACATATATATATATGTATATATAGAGGGTGTTCATACAGTAAAAAGCATGAATCACGTGTGCCTGACTAGAAGCGAACAGGTGCAGATGACTGCGCTGGATTGTTCTGTCTGTTTCTGTTTCTTTAGTCCTTGTCTCTATTTTATTGCATCTACTGGAGAATTTGAATTTCAATGCCCAACTCGTCAAGTTTGCTCCCGATGGGTGGAGACGCTTAAAGGCCTTGGCGTTTCTTTCCTCAAGTTTACGGATCTCTACAAACTCACAGAGTTTATTGGTGAGCTGAGCTGCTATACTTTTACATACCTTTACTGTTTTATTAGGGAGATGCGTTTGTCAACATTTCTAAAAAGAAAAAAGTGCCGTTTATGTAGACACGCCAATGGCTATATAAATATATATATATATATATATATATAGTTTATCTGGAGGAAGAGTTGGGGTTTATAGGGAGTGTGTGTCGGAGAAAGGTTCTGTTGCTTGCATTGGGTGCGGAGCCACGCGGAGCCTGGCGAAGCTCGCAGTGCCTGGCTGCATGTGTTTTGCAGCGTTTGGGGCTTTTGCTGTTGGCTGCAGGAGAAGGAAGTTTTGCGAAAGTGTACATCGGCAGACATTTGTTTACTGGGGAAGATGTGGTGATAAAAGCAGTTGACAAGAAAAAGCTCTTTGAGTCAAATGTTTATACGGAGATTGAAGTTCTTCGCAAAGTCTCCCATCCGTACGTCATGAGGCTCTATGCTGCATATGAACAAGGTAGGTGGTGATCGGGTGGGGTTGCTTGCTCTTTGGCGTTACACACGCATGCAAGTTACACAAGACGCGCAGAGAGAGAGAAGGACAGAGAAAGACAAAAGACAAAGAGAGACAGAGGGTGCAAGACAGACACAGACACAGAGACAGAGACAGAGGCAAAGACAAAGACAGAGACAGAGACAGAGAATGCCAACAGGGGAGAGGGAATGCACACAGGAAGAGACTAAGAGAGGCATTGGCAGAGAGCGATAAAGACAGATATGGAGACAGATATAGAAACAGATCTAGAGACAGATGTAAAGACAGATATAAAGATAGATATATAGACAGATGTGGAGACAGCTATGGAGACAGATATGGAGACAGATATGGAGACAGATATAAAGACAAATGTAGAGATAGATATCGACAGATATAAAGACAGATATAGAAAAAGATAGAGACAGATATAAAGACAGATATGGAGACATATAGAGATTGATATTTAGACAGATATAGACAGATATAGAGACATACGTAAAAATTTTAGAGACAGATATGAATACAGATCTAGAAACAGATATAAAGATAGATATAAAGACAGATATGGAGACAGATGTAGAGACAGATATAAAGACAGATATGGAGGCACATATAAAGACAGGTATAGACAGATATACATATAAAAATTGTAAAGGGGAGCTATAAGGGCAGAGCGAGAGAGAAAACGGGAAATAGACAAGACGCGGCTGAGCAAGAGAGACAGACAGGCACAGAGAGGCAGGCACAGAGGGCCACCTCAAGACCATCCGAAAGGGAGAGGGAGATAGTTGATCTGTCTGCTTTTCTTGTTTGTTACTTTTGTATTTTTTTCAGAGGATTTTGTGTGTTTAGTGCTGGAGTATTTGCGAGGGGGTGAGCTCTTTGACTATTTGAGCGAGAAGGGACCATTCTCCGAAGATCAGGCTAGACATGCGATGCGCAGAATCCTCTTGGCGCTGCAAGCCATGCATATGAAGGGAATCGTCCATAGAGACCTCAAGGTGGGAGACAGAGGCAAAAGGACACAGGCGGGACAGCAAAAGGGAGCTGAGACTGCAAGAAACCTGGATGGGAGATGGGACCCACATGGCCTCACAGAGACAGAGCCAGAGACAGAGACATAGAAAAAGACAGAGACAGAGACAGAGGCAGAGACAGACAGAGACAGATATAGAGAACACAGACACAGACACAGACACATATACAGATACACACAGAGACAGACACAGACATAGAGACAAAGAAAGAGACTGACACAGAGGTAGACACAGAAAGACACAGAGACTGACACAGAGAGACAAAGAGACAGACACAGAGGCACACACAGAGAGACACAGAGACTGACGCAGAGAGACACAGAGACACACACACAGAGACACAGAGACTGACACAGCGACTGACGCAGAGAGACACAGAGACTGACAAAGAGAGACACAGAGACTGACATAGAGAGACACAGAGACAAACACGAAGAGACAGAAATACTGATACAGAGAGACACACAGAGAGACACAGAGACACACACAAAGACTGACACAGAAACCGTCACAGAGACACAGAGACAGTCATAGAGACAGACACAGAGACACACACAGATACAGGCACAGAGATATACACAGTCGGAAGCTCTGCCTCCTTAGCACCGGGTTGTTCTTGTGTCTCTTCTGCTCCCTTCAGACGGAAAATCTCATTATCGAACACCCCAGCAATCCCGCCTCTATAAAGATTATTGACTTTGGACTCGCGGCGACTGTCGGCAGCCAAGCCATGAAAATGCGCTGCGGATCTCCCGGATATGTTGGTATGCATTTTTCTGCTTGTCGCTGCAGTTGCTGCTGCTGCTGTTTCTGCTGCTGCTGTTGCTGCTGCTGTTGATGCCGCTGCTGCCAGCTGCATGCGTACTTGCTAGTGGTACCTCTTTACGTTTTTCTCTCTGCCCCACAACCGTACCTCCACGAGGCTCCCAATCTTTAAACCCTAAGCCAGCCTCTAAACCCTAAACCCTAAGCCTTAAATTCTTGTTTGTTTGTTCAGCTCCCGAGATCTTGCAGGACCTTCCGTACGGCCCCAAAGTGGATGTGTTTAGTTCTGGTGTTATTCTGTACACGTTGTTGGCTGGCTTTCCTCCTTTTAGGGGGCAAAACGTGAAGGAAATTTTGAAGAAAAACCTGAGGTAAACCCTGAGAATTAAATCGTAAACCGTAAACCCTACATATGTAGAGGGGTGGTAACTCAGGAAGAGGCAGAAAGCGAAAGGGTTTAGGGTGTACGGACAGATCGACGCCGCGAAAGAAGAGACAGACGGGCATGAAGAGATAGAAAAAGCAGCTAAACTTTTCTTTGTCTCTTCTGTCTCCCCGTCCAGATGCCAGATAAGCTTTAATCATGAGAGGTGGCTAGGGATTCCCCACTCTGTCAAGGACCTCATAGGTTGGATGTGCTGCAAGCAGCCAGCAAAGAGATGCGCCGCAGTGCAGGCCCTCACACACCCCTGGTTCCAGCGAATCGCGCGGCCTCTCTCCAAGGCAGCAGCAGCAACGGCAGCAGCAGCCGAGGAGTCCGACCGAGAGACAAACTTCCAGCATCTCCAGCAGCTACACAGGGAGAGGCAGCCGCTGGCCCTTAGAGCAGGACAGACACAAGGAGAGAGCACGGAACTCATAGATAAGAGACTGCAAGGATTGACTGTCCGCTCAAAAGCCATCAGCCCCGGACACGCAAGCAAGGGCCCCTCCTTCTTCAACAGCGCACCCCCTGGGGCCTCCCGAATGGAAGACCCAAGGAGGGAGAGGGACGACCATTGCGACTTGCAACTCACCGAAAGTCAAGGAGACCTGGGAGACCCCAAGCTTAAACAAACAGTAAGATACAGCTACGGGGACACACCTAGCGGCGGGGTGGCTAGCAAGCTTGTGGCTAGCTAGCTTATAGCTTGCTAGCTTGTAGCTAGCTATCTTTTTGCTAGCTAGCTGATAGATGCAGGTAGTAGCAAAGCTCCACGTTAGGAGAGCTAGACGCAGCAATTCGAAGTGTCTTTAGAATTTCCTGATTGTCAGTGGTGTCTCGTGAGGCAGCTCGCCGGTTTAACGACATAGCTCTCCAGCTAGCTATCTAACTTTCCAGATAGCTAGCCAGCTTGCTGTCTAGCTCCCCAGATACCTAGCCAGCTAGCTAACTAACTTTCCAGATATCTAGCCGACTAGTAACCAGCTTTCTAGCTCCCCAGGTAGCTAGCCAGCTTCCGAGATAGCTAGCCATCCGGCAAAGTAGCGGCGGTCTATTCTCGTCTGACGCATTTGAGGTGTCTTGTGAGCTCAGCATGCGGAAGCAACGAAGGCAGCAGTGAAAGCCGCAGTGAAGGCCGTAGAGGCGCGTGAAGCAGCAGCAAAGGCAGCAGCAAAAGCAGCAGCAAGAGAAGCAGCAGCAGCGAAAATAGCCGCAAAAGAAGCAGCAGCAGCAAGAGCAGCAGCAGCTGCTGCTCGGCAGCAACTGTGGACAGTGCAGGAGCAAGATGGAAACGGCGAGGAAAGGCCTCAACAAGGAAAGTTAGCAGCTGTTTCAAACGAGCTGCTTCTTTCACAGCCAGACGAAAACGTTGTGGCAGCAGCAGCAGCAGCAGCAGTCAGTGTCTTGAGTGCTGCTGCTGGATGGCGGCTGACGCAGCAGCAGTTGGAGACAGTCTCCTGTGGCAGCGAAGTGTCTCCTTTCCCTGCCCGGGTCCTTGACAGCGTAGCTGTGCGGGCCTCTGCAGCGCCTGCTGCTGTTGAAGTCTGTGAGCGCATCAGCAGCATTGGCAGCGACGGCCAGCTTGCTGCAGACTTGGAAACACCCGGCTGGGGGCCCCCCCCCTTTCCACTTACGGGGGCCCCCGCTGGTAACCCCCAAGATGCCGAGGCAGAAGCAGGAGCAGCAGCAGCCGAAGCAGAATCAGAAAACGATCCCAGCTTGCAGTGGCTAGACAACTCTTCGGCCTCGCCAGATTCAGGTGTCTCTACACAGGCTTCACCCTCTGGATTGCAGGGCTATCATCCTGTGCAGTTGTCCTTCGCTTTAAACACGGAGCTCCCAGAGCCAGCTGGAGCTTCCTCCCGGGGCCCCCTTTGGGGCCCCTCCGAGGATCCCTCCGGGCACCGCTCTGGGCAGGCATCCCACAGGGCCCTGGAGACCCCTGGGGCCCCATCGGAGTACCCCGTCGGGGTTCGGCAGGAGTACGGAGATACTGGGTCATGGGGGGGCCCCCGCGAGGAGGGCCCCCAACAACAAACAAGGCCCACAAGTGGAGGGCTTGACTCTCGTGCGGCCGGCGGGGTGTCTGCTGCTACGCGCCAAAGCGTGTGCGCTCTTTCTCCTCTGTGCCACACACAGGAGAACTTGGGGCCCCCGCAGGAACCCCCTGAGGAGGTTCTTGAGGGGCCCCTTCAGGGCCCTCCCAAGGAGGCTCCTGGGGGGCCCCTGCAGGGGCATCCTAGTGAGGCTCAGCAGATCCAGCAAGATAAAAAAAAAAACTTTTTGGCGGAGACTTGCCCAGGGGTATCGCAAAGCGATTTCAGGACGCACAGGCGCAGGACAATCCTTCGGCCTCCCAAGCCGTCTGATGGGGGCCCCAGCGTACGAGGGGGGGCCCCCCAACGGGATCCCCTGCGAGAGAACAATGCAAGTAGCGATGAGGCATCAGGCGGATTAGAGGGTCGCCTCTCGCAGGGGCCCTTACAAGGCGGTTGCACCCAATTCATCACAGGGGGGCCCCCCATGGGGCCCTTGCAGGATGAGCAGGCAAGCAGAGGCGGAGATCCCTCAAACGTTGTTCTTTCTGCGAGGTCTCCGACTAGTGGACAAGAAGAGGCCAAAGGGCAGAAGAGCCCGGAGCGGCTCCCCCATTCCCAGGGGGGCCCCAGGACAGTGCGCATGCAGGCCTGCAAGCGGCTCCACTCCCACCATTACCTCGTGAATGCGGCCCATGAAGTCTTGCGTTCGGGATCGTTGCCTAGTGGGGGATCGGCGACGGAGGTGATCCCCGTAGGAAATGAGGCCATGCGGTTGTCGGAGTTGGAGGAGGCTTGCCACGGATCTTCAGAGAGCACCAGAACCGTTGGGGGGCCCCGGGGCCCCGTTTCGGGGTCCTTTGGATGGAGGCCCTTCGCTGTCACAGGAGACTTTCCTTCTTGCAGATATGAAGGTCCGAATGCACAGAGGCCCACGCCGAAAAAGTGCTCAAGACGGGCCTCAAGGGCTTCCACCCCTGAGGGGTCTTCACGCGCCAGACCCTCAGTTCCCGAGGAGTACATGGCCTCATGCTCAGGACCCTCTCCCTTCCGCAGCAGCAGCAGCAGC